>LNAC01000031.1:4176738-4196038 GCA_002007465.1 Ailurus styani
GCCCGATGCGGGCCTCGATCCCAGGACCCTGAGATCATGACCTGAGCCGAAAGCAGAGGCTTTAACCCACTGAGCCACCCAGGCGCCCTCTTGTCTGATTTTTGTATCCAAATTTTACTTTAGCAGAGGATTATCTTTACTGATTGACTGTTTAAGGACATTTTTTACATCTCAAAAGGATTTGAGATGATTTGCATACAAAGCCACACTTATGATTAAACCATAAAATCACAGAAACACATGGGTAAAAAGAGAAAGAAAGAAAACTTGATAATAAAACTTCCCAGAACCAGCCTTCCCTCCTCCCACAGTAATTTGAGGGGATCTAGTCTGATAGACCATCTACAACAATGAATAGTGTTCATTTGGTGTTGCGAGTGTCATTCTCACCCTCTACTACTATATTGTGAGTTCTTTGAGGACTAGAGATGTGTCTTAGCCAACTATTGCATTCACAGAGCCTTGAAAAAATGCTGAATACAGGCTGCATTTTCAAATACAGTTTGTTCGATTAGCTCTGAATTTCTAAATTTCCACTCTAATTCTTTTAAGAGCTGTGCTTTATTTTGTTAATATTTTAATATGTAATTTAAATAAACTAAAACATCAGAACCATTTTAAAACACGGTTTTATGTAATTTTCTTTTCCATGATATTAAAATGTTAGTTTATAAAGAATTAAGATGTGACTCTTCCCCATGTGATTTCTATTTTTAAAGGCTGGGGGAAAACTACCCTCACTTTTCTATATCTTCTGTCAGTTTTACTGCCCCCACAATGTCCTGAAATAACCCTTACACCCACCAGACAGCCTCGCATAGACACGTGAAGCACATGATCTTTAAGCCACCCATGCCTGCCCTCTCGCCACTCTCACCACTGGCACCCTTACCTCTCCCCAGACAGGGACATCACCCCTGCTACTACTCAGAAAATAAATGAAGATCTGATTTTTTTTAATCCAGAAGACTGCCAATCCCTCTTAGAGGATGACTGATCACTGCCAAACAGTATTTGTAAATTTTGCCACACGCAATTTACGTTGGAGCCTCACATCCTCAGCAACATTTTCTAGAAGATTCTTGATTACCAAAATAAAATTGCATGCCTTTCATTATTCAGTTTAGCTTTTGAAAATGTGAAAAACATCAAAGCAAAGGCTGACTGCATTTGTTATTTATTATATACGTTGTATACTAATTCAAATATCACCTGTCTTTTGCTAAGCATATTATAAAATGTCATAATTCTGAATCTCTGATGATCTGTTTAAACTCTAATATATCCATCTAAATTTTAATCAAAATATTTTTTATTAAAATACACCTATTGATTTTGTGTCCACCTTTGATGGAAAATTTCCATGACAAATCTGTGTCTATTTTATTCATTCATATTCTCCTAAGCACCTAGACCAATGCCTGGCACAATATAGGTACTATTTAAATATTTACTGAATAAATAGCAATATTCTTTTTCTTCTTGTCCCATCATTATTTCTTTATCTTCACCACCACAAAAGAGGCAGCCCACCAATAAGCCCTCATGATAATAGATCAGCAGTTTCTTGAGATCTCATTAATTTTTGCAAAATAATATAACAAGACACAGAAAATTTTCAGCGTGAATGAGAGCATGTCAGCAGCCAAAGAACAGCTGCATTCTGAGGTTCAACATTCTTTAGCATGATCCTGAATGGAAAATCAGAGAAAGCATATAGGTATAGGGACCCCCAAGATAATCTTTGCATCCTCAGACTAGTTTGTAAGCCTTTGTAAACCACATTTGGTTTAAGCAACTAAATGAGAAAAGAATTTGGAAAATGTTTAAAGTGGAGGCAGGAAGATGACCAAGTGATTGGAAATTAAAGCCTATGAAGTAGAGGGACTTGGTTAATTTGGTCAAAAAAAAAGGCAAGAAGACTGAAGAGAATGAATTATTAAAAATGAGGCTGCTTTGGCAAGTTTGCACAGGATCCCCAGAAACACCACTGACACTGAAGGGGGCAGGGGGTAGATAAGCAGCTGGGAACTCATGTACTGGGCAGCACCAGAGGCAATGTCCAAGGATGCGGTGAACTAAAGTCCATATAGCAGACAAAATTTGTAATCAAGCAGGCAATGGTTTCATGGCTCTAAGTAAGCCAGTATTAATCATGAGAGTAACTTCCACTTATCAAATACTTTCTAAGTATTTTATATGTGTTGCCTCATTTAATTCTTACAATTCTGTGATGTAGATACTATTATCTCTCTGTTTTACAGATGAAGAAACTAAGAGAAGAAAGATGAAGAAGATAAGGTAAAGAAACTAAGGAGTAGTTAGGTCATTTGCGTGAACTCTCCCAGCTAGAAGGTGCTAGAGCCAGCTTCCAACTAAGGCAGTTTAAGTCTAGGGAGCCACTGTTGGCCCCACAAGATACTCCATTCTGTGCACTGGAGGATTAGGCAGTAAGGTCCAGAGAACAGGGCACAGGACAAAAGAGGTCAGAGCCAGGCCGTAAGGCAGGGGGCTGGTGTAGTGGGTGAAGACTCAAGGTAGGCTCCAGATCAAGTGAAGAAGTAGAAAGTTACACTGGTAAATGAGGCAGAAGTCGGCAGATAAAGAGAAGAGGCTCCAAAAGAGAGGTCATACAGCACTCACATCTAGCACACCAGATACAACCTGGTGTGCGGTAGGACTCATGCCAGGCCCAGGAAAATAAAGAATAAGCCAGTGATCTATTTCCAGGCCAGGGTAGAACTTTGGGGGGAAAAAATGCTGATCCAGGGGTGCCTGGGTGGCTCAGTGGGTTAAGCTTCTGCCCTAGTCTCAGGTCATGATCTCGGGGTCCTGGGATCAAGCCCCGCCTCAGGCTCTCTGCTGAGTAGAGAGCCTGCTTCCCCCTCTCTCTGCCTGCCTCTCTGCCTACTTGTGATCTCTCTCTCTCTGTCAAATAAACAAACAAACAAAAAAAATGATGATCCTGCAGTGGGGGACCTGGGAAAATGGGTTAATCAAGCACTTTAACCCTTCACACAGACCACCAACTCACATCTTCTTAAATCAGAAGAGCCTGTCCTACTTGGAAATCCTGATAAAGACCTGGATGTCCTCCATGAACTTTGCTGCAGATATAACTAATTCAATAAGGGTTAATAATAGAACTAAATCAGACCTGTCCAAAGCCCTGTAAAATATTACATTTTTAGATAGGTAAGCAAACTGTTAAAGCTCAAAGAGTTTCCCCCATTCATTCAAGATCCAAAGGAATCATTATTCCTTTGGAAAAGCTCAATTACTTCAAGGAACGTCTCCAAGAATCATCTACAAAGCTTATAAAGTATTGTCAGGGGTCCTATCTCAAACTTATAAGATCAGAATATCAGGAAATAGGGCACAGGAAACTGTATTTTTTTTTAAGTGTCCTAGATAATTTTGGTAATCTGTATGACTCATCTGCTTGGATACACATAAAAGACTGCCAAAGGAGTCCAATGCCACTGCCCTGTTCAGAGTGCTAGTGTGAGGTTCTCACCTCATATCATCTGATCAGGTACTTTAGGCATCTTCTGGCCCCAACCAGGAATAGCCAGCCGTTCATTCAGATGGTAGAGGCATTCTGATTCAGACACTTCTGTTTCAGATGGTAATGGAGTAGGATCTTATGCCAGCCACAAGAGGATTTGAGAATGACAAGGTCAACTGTGGATAAATGGGAACCAGATTAGTAGGTGTTTAATGGAAGCAACACTGCAGTATTGCACAGAAGTATGTTTGGGTAGTGACTAAGGATGTCTCTTCCCTAAAGTTATGATGATTGTTCAGCTGAAATTATCAGGCTAATAGCTTGGTTTTGCTCCTATCACCTTGGTCTTGTCTATCACCTTCCTTTGTCCTCCTCTGTGTGGAGGGTTCATTTTAAATCCTGGAACAGCTTTCTCTAAATAATAGTTAATTTTTACCAAATTCTTAGAACTGTTGGGTTTTGTCCTAAATTGTTTATAAGAAATTTCATATTTAATGAGCAACTTTAGGTTCCCTAGGATGATTTAAGCAACAAAAAATTCTCTGATGATTTATTCTAAGAATCCAAAGTTTCTTTCTTTTATTTTCCAGTACCTATGGAGGTTTCCTACCAGGAAATGGCAAGAAGCTAGTTCTACCTCCATTTATGACAGTTTCAGAGGAGGTTTACTTGAACTGCACCCTTAGGGATTGAAATTAGATAAACAATGAATTTACTGATAATATGGTTAGGCCTTTCACCTGAGTGTCACATAATCCAGTCCAGTATTTTCTTCCATGTGCATAGCTGATGTTTACATAGTCAATTCAACTGGTTACGTATTGGGCCAAAACAAACAGGAAGAGGACTACAGAGTTGGTCAACCTCGTCATCATCTATTTTTTTTCTGTTATTTAAACACAGTCTAAATTGATAAATACTAGAATTAATAATAAAAAGAAGTTGGCCTCTCTTCAGGGGGTTAATAAAATGTGATGCCTTTTCTGAGGATGTTTTTAATGGATCTATGTCAAGAAGATGAAGGCAAGGTAGAAAGAACAAGCTGACCTCTCAAAATCTCTCCTAGTCAAGGAACAAAATGATTATATCACAAGCAGAGGAAATGCAAGCAAATTTTTCCTTGGTGCCTAGCATATCTTGTTGGAATTTAAAAAGAGGAGCAATGTTGATGATTTGCCATAGGTTTAAGCACAGAACATGTCACCTTTCACAGAACTCTATTTTAGAGCAGCAGGTATCCAAAAGACAAGCTGATAAAGACAGCCTAATGGGGAGATAATGAGTAAAATCATAGCAAACCACACCAAGTATGTTCGCAACCCAACATTTCCTCCAGCCATGTGGCAAAATTCTTCTCAAAATACTGCCCTTGTAAAAATGGCTGACACAAAATACAACCTCAGCCCAGCCACTTTACCCTTCCCTTGTGTAACCACATTGGCTTTGAGCCAAAGTCCCAAATTGCAGGTAGAAGTTAACATTCCAGGCAGCTAAACATGGTGAGAGAAATGGAAAAACCATTTTTTCCAAGTCAAGCAGGACCTTGTAAGAAGCAAAACAAGAATTTGGGTTGGTTGAATAATTTAAACAACTGTAAGGATGACTGATGTAGCATAATCAGTTCACAGAAGTAAATAGCCAATGGAAAAAAATTATACAACTCTCTGAATTATTTTTTGTAATAGAAAAGGCCAAACAATCCATAAAGAACTAATGTCACATAATTGAAAAATAAAACATGTAAATAAGTTGGCAGGTTCTGGGAGCCTGACTTCTTGCCCATGCTCTCCACATTACTGTGAGAAAAATTCAGGATTTAAAGTCAGATGGCTGGTTTAACACCCAATTCATTTTACGCCTCTCAGACTTCCTCAGTGACATTACCTGCAAAATAAGGATGATAACTAAATCTAACTCACAAGATTGAGCCCCAAATAGGGCTCCACTTTGGGCATGGAGCCTGCTTAAAATTCTCTCTCTCAGGGTATGAATTCAAGATGGTGGAGGAGTAGGAGACCGTAATTTCGTCTGGTCCCAGGATTTGAGCTAGATAGCTATCAAATCATTCTGAACACCAGCAAACTCAACCAGAGATCTAAGAAAAGAATAGCTGAAACTGTACAAATAGAAAAGTTACCACTTTCTGCAAAGTAGGAGGTGCAGAGAAGTGAATCTGAGGCAATATATCAGAAGACAAACCACACAGGGAGGGAGCCTCTGTAAGCTGGCTACCAGAAAGTGATACAGCAGCAGAGCACAAAATCAGAACTTTCAGAAGTCAGCCCTGGTGAGGAATGCCCCTGCCTAAAAGGCACTCAGGTGGCAAAGCAGTGTGGGAACAGTGTGGTCTCAGGATCCTCAGTGTCACAGGAAGACCAGGGGTGCCTGAGTGCAGCAGAGTTCCCAGGCATCAGAGTGGGGAAGCCAGCTGTAATCAGCAAACCCAGGAGTGGGTTTCAGCTCAGGGATGCCATATATCATGAACCAAGGCTTGGTCAGGCAACTGCTCTCTAAGCAGGAGCCCAAAAAGCAGTAGAACTGGTGAGATCCCTTTCTTTTCCTGGGAATTGCAGTGCTGGGGTGAGCCACATGAATCTAAAGGTTTGGAGATTCAAAGGGGGTTCATGAGCATGAGATAGAAACAGTCGGTCACAGGCTGGGTAAGCCCAGAGTGTGAATGGAGACCAGGGAAAGAGGAGTGACTGACTGCTTTTCTCCGAAGGCACACTGAAGTATGGGGCACCGAGCTCTCAGCTCCAGGGCTGGAGATTGGGAGGCTGCCATTTTCCTTCTCATCTTTTAAAGCAGCACAGAAAGCCTTCAGGGAACAAAAGCCACATAGAGAAATCCAGAGTAACTTGAACTTAGGCTGGACCCCTGACAAGGAGGGTCCAACTCTGCCTGGGGCAAATATATTTGAGAATCAACGCAACAGGCCCCTCACTGAGAAGATCAACAAGAACATCCAGCTAAGACCAAGTTTACTGGTCAGAGAGAAATGCAAAACTTCAGTGCTAGGGGAAAATAATATATAGAATTCATGGGGTTTTTCCCCTGTAATTCCTTAGCCTTTCCATTTTAATTTTCTTTCTCTTTCCTTTTTCAACCAATTTCTTACTTTATCAATTTTTTTAAATTCTTAATTATTTACAACTTTGGAATGCAGTTACTTCTAACAAACAGACTAAAATAGACCTGGAATCTAATGCATGGCTCTATTCTACTCACCTGTCTGATCATATTCACTCCTTTTTTTCTCTTAAAGCCTTTTTAAAATGTCATCCTTAAAGTTACAGTCTATCCTTTCAATGTATTTAATTTTTTATATATTTTTTCTTTCTTTACAATTTTGAGATTTAGTTTCTTCTAAAAAACCGACAAAATACACTCAGAATATAGTGCATTGTTCTGTTCTGTTCGCCTGTCTGTTTATATTCCTTCTTTTTTCTTTTAATCTTTCTTTTCTCTTTTAATTTTCATTTTTACAGTCATATTCTATCCTTTCACTGCATTTAATTTTATTTTTGTACATATTTAAATTTTTTTTTCTTTACAATTTTGGGATCTACTTTTCTAACAAATAGACCAAAATACACACAGGATCCAGTGAATTGCTCTGTTCTGTTTAACTGTCTGATTATATTCTCTCATTTAAAAATTTTTTTTTTCAATTTCAGATCTCTTCTGATTTGTTTAATGCAAGTTTTTCTGGGGTCATTTTTGCCATTTTAGTATTTTGTTCTCTTGTTCATCTATTCTAATCTGGACAGAACGACAAGAAGGAAAAACTTCTCTCAAGAAAGAGAACAAAAAGCAGTACTGACTGTCAGGGATCTAATCATTATGGATATAAGATGTTGGAACTAGAGTTCAGAATAATGATATTAAAGATACTAAGTGGGCTTGAAAAAAGCACACAAGACACTATAGAATCCCATTATGGAGAAATAAAAACTAAAATCTAATCAAGGCAAAATAAAAAGCCTATTAATGACCTATTAATTAATTGCATCTCATTAATAAAAAATGGAGGTGTTAACTGCTAGGATAAATGAGGCAGAAGAGATAATTAGTGACACAGAAGACAAAATGAAGAAGAATAAAGAAGCTGAGAAAAAGAGAACACAACTACTGCGTCATGAGGGGAGAATTCAAGAGACAGTGATACCATAAAGTGAAAAAATGTTAGAATAATTGGGATCTCAGAAGAAGAGAAAAAAGTGAGAGAGGCAGAAATTATATTGGAGCTATTATACTGGAGCACTTCCCTCATATGGAGAAGGAAACAGATGTTCACGTCCAGGAGCCATAGAGTACCCCCTTCCCAATTAATAAAAATAGGTCAACAACTTGACATATAATAGTGAAGCTTGCAAATGTCAGCGATGAAGAGAAAATCCTGAAAGTAGCTCCTGACAAGAGATCCTTAAACTACAAGGGAAGAAACATTAGACTGGCAGAAACCCCATCCACTGGGCAGGCCAGAAAAGACTAGCCTGATATATTCAGGGTGCTAGATTAAAAAAATATGCATCCAAGAATACTTTATCCAGCAAGGCTGACAGTCAAAATAGAAGGAGAGATAAAAATCTTCCAGGACAAACTAAAAGAATTTATGATCACTAAACCAGCCCTGCAAGAAATATTGAAGGGGATCCTTTACAAAAGAGAAAGCCCAAAAGTAACACAGACCAGAAAGGAATAGAGACAATACAGGTAATACAATGGTACTAAATTCATATTTTTCAATAGTTACTCTGTATGCAAATGGACTAAATGTCCCAATCAAAACACACAGGGTATCAGATTGGATAAAATAGCAAGACCCACTGATATGCTGTCTGCAAGAGACACATTTTAAACCCAAAGACACTTCCAGATTGAAAGTGAGAGGTAGAAAACCATTTATCATGCTAATAGACATCAAAAGAAAGGTGGAGTGGCAATCCTTATATCAGACAAATTAGATTTTAAACCAAAGACTGTAATAAAAGATGAGGAAGAACATTATATTATCATTAAAGTGTCTATCCAAAAGAAGATCTAACAACTGTAAATATCTATGCCCCTAACATGGGAGCAGCCAATTACACAAACCAGTTTAATTAGTTTACATCCATAATAATACAATCCATAATAATACAGTCATAGTAGGGGACATTATCACTTCCCTCGATGCAATGGACAGATCATCAAAACAGAAGATCAACCAAAACAGAAGATCAACGAGGAAACAAGGGCTTTCAGTGACACAATGGATCAGATGGACTTCACAGATATATTCAGAGCTTTCCATCCTGAAGCAACAGAATACACATTCTTCTTGAGTGAAATGCAACATTCTCCAGAATAGATCACATTCTGAGTCACAAATCAGATCTCAACTAATACCAAAAGATTCGGATCACTCCCTGCATATTTTCAGATGACAGTGCTTTGAAACTGGATCTCAATCAATAGAGGAAATTTGGAAAGAACTGAAACACATGGCAACTGAAGAGCATTCTATTAAGAATGAATGGGTCAACCAGGAATTAAAGAGGAATTAAAGAATTCATGGAAACAAGTGAAAATGAAAATATAACTTATATTCAAAATCTTTGGGATGCAGCAAAGGGAGTCTTAAGAGGGAAGTACATAGCAATACAAGCCTTTCTAAAGAAGTAAGAAAGATCTCAAATACATGACCTAACCCTACACCTAAAGGAACTGGAGAAAGAAAAGAAAATAAAGTATAAACCCAGCAGGAGAAGAGAATTAATACAGACTAAAGCAGAAATCAATGAAATACAAGCCAAAAGAACAGTGAAACAGATCAATGAAACTAGGAGATGGTTCTCTGAAAGAATTAACAAGATCAAAAAAACCCTGACCAGACTTATCAAAAAGAAAAGAGAAAGGATCCAAATAAATAAATCATGAATGAAAGAGGAGAGATCAAAACCAACACTGAAGAAATACAAACAGTTATAAGAACATATTGTGAGCAACTGTATACCAACAAATTAGGCAACCTGGAAGAAATGGATGCATTCCTAAAAAATATAAACTACCAAAATTGAACCAGGAAGAAATAGAAAATCTGAACAGACCCATAATCAGCAAGGAAATTGAAGCAGTAATCAAAAACTTCTGAAAAACAAAAGTCCAATGCCGGATGGCTTCCCAGGGGAATTCTACCAAACATTTAAAGAAGAATGAATACCTATTCTGAAGCTGTTTCAAAAAATAGAAATGGAAGGAAAATTTCCAAACTCTTTCTACGAGGCCAGCATTACACTGATTCCAAAATCACCAAAAGACCCCACCAAAAAGGAGAATTACAGACCAATATTCCTGAAAAACATGGATGCAAAGATTCTCACCAAGATACTATCCAATAGGACCCAACAGTACATTAGAAGGATTATTCAGCATGACCAAGTGGGATTTATTCCCAGACTACAAGGGTTGTTCAACATCTGCAAATCAATGTGATACACTACATTAATAAAAGAAAGCACAAGAACCATATGGTCCTCTCAAGAGATGCAGAAAAAGCATTTAACAAAGTACACCATCCTTTCTTGATTAAAACTCTTCACAATGTAGGGATAGTGGGTACATACCTTAATATCATAAAAGCCATCTATGAAAAGCCCACAGCAAATATCATTCTCAATGGGGAAAATCTGAGAGGATTTCCCCTAAGGTCAGGGACATAGCGGGGATATTAACTCTGACCATTGCTGTTCAACATAATACTAGAAGTCCTAGCCTCATCAGTCAGACAACGAAAAGAAATAAAAGGCATCCAAATTGGCAAAGAAAAAGTTAGACTCTCACCCTTCACAGATGACATGATACTCTATGTGAAAAGCCCAAATGACTCTACCCCAAAATTGCTAGAACTCATATAAGAATTCAGCAAAGTGGCAGGCTATGAAATCAGTGCACAGAAATCAGTTGCATTTCTGTACACTAACAATGAGACAGAAAAAAGAAATTAAGGAGTCAATCCCATTTACAATTGTACCTGAATCCATAAGATGCCTAGGAATAAACCTTACCAAAAAGGCAAAGGATCTTTATTCAGAAAACTCTAGAACACTCATGAAAGAAATTGAAGAAGACACAATGAAGTGGAAAAATGTTCTATGCTCATGGATTGGTAGAACAAATTTTATTAAAATGTCTATGGTACCTAGAGCAATATATACCTTCAATGCAATCTCTATCAAAATACCATTAGCTTTTTTTCACAGAGCTGGAACAAATAATCCTAAAATTTGTATGGAACCAGAAAAGACCCTAAATAGCCAATGGAATGCTGTAAAAGAAAACCAAAACTAGTGGCACAATAATTCTGGACTTCAAGCTTTATTAAAAAGCTGTGATCATCAAGACAGTGTGGTACTGACATAAAAACAGACATATAGATCAATGGATCAGATCAATGGAACCCAGAAATGGACTCTCCAACTTTCTGGTCAACAAATCTTCAACAAAGCAGGAAAGAATATCCCATGGAAAAAAAGATAATCTCTTCAACAAATGGTGTCAGAAAAATGGACAGCCACATGCAGAAGAATGAAACTGGACCACTTTCTTACATGATAAACAAAAAAAGACTCAAAATGGATGAAAGACCTAAATGTGGGACAGGAATGTATCAAAATTCCAGAAGAGAACACAGGCAGCAACCTCTGTGTCCTCAGCTGCAGCACCTTCTTGCTAGACATGTCTCCAAAGCAAGGGGAACAAAGGCAAAAATGAACTATTGGGACCTCATCAAAATAAAAAGCTTTTGCACAGCAAAGGAAACGGTCAACAAAACCAAAAGACAACCAATAGAATGGGAGAAGATATTAGCAAGAGATACATTGGTTAAAGGGCTAGTATCCAAAATCTATAAAGAACTTCTCAAATTCAACACCCGAAGAACAAATAATCCAATCAAGAAATGGGCAGAAGACATGAACAGATCTTTCTTCAAAGACATTCAAATCGCCAAGAGACACATGAAAAAAGTGCTCCACATCACTCAGCATCAGGGAAACCCAAATCAAAACCACAATGAGATACTACCTCACACCAGTCAGAATGGCTAAAATTAACAAGTAAGAAAAGGACAGATGTTGGTGAGAATAAGAAGAAAGGGGAACCCTCTTACACTTTTGGTGGGAATGCAAGCTGGTGCAGGCACTCTGGAAAACAGTATGGAGATCCCTCAAAAAGTTGAAAATAGAGCTACCTTATGACCCAGCAATCACATGACTGGGAATTTACCCCTGAGATACAAGTATAGTGATCCAAAGGGGCACGTGCACCCCAGTGTTTATAGGGACAATGTCCCCAATGGCCAAACTATGGAAAGAGCCCAGATGTCCAACAGCAGATGAATGGATAAAGAAGATGTGTATATATATACATACATACACACACACAATAGAATACTACTCAGCCATCAGAAAAAGAAATCTTGCCATTTGCAACAATGTATATGGAACTAGAGGGTATTATGCTAAGCAAAATAAGTGAACCACAGAAAGACAATTATCATGTGATCTCAGTTATATATGTAATTTAAGAAACAAAACAGAGGATCATAGGGGAAGAGAGGAAAAATAAAACAAGATGAAATCAGAGAGGGAGATAAACTATAAGAGACTCTTAACTCTAGGAGACAAACTGAGGGTTACTGGAGAGGGGGATCGAGTGACTGGGTAATAGACATGAAGGAGGGCACGTGATGTAATGAGCACTGTTATATAAGACTGATAAATCACTTACTTCTACATCTTAAACTAATAATATATATGTTAATTAATTGAATTTAAATTTTAAAGAATTAAAAAAAGAGATACTCTCCCTCTGCCCATCCCCTGCTCATTTGCCTACATATGCATGTGCTCTCTAAATCAATCAATCCATCAATCTACCTCATAAGACTACTGTGAAATTAAGTAATGATAACAATAGCATTTTACTACATAAATGTTTGCTGGCATTGGGAAAACCTGGAGCACAGTGCTCTTCTAGCTCACCTTCTTTTCAGCCCCTCTTAGGATGTAGGAGACACGGCAATGAGAGAATTGAATGTTCCTTGAACCAGGAAAAAAAATCACTCTCTGTAGAAATCTGAATGCTTCTGTACCCTACAAACTTTTAAAATTTAATCAGTCACCTACTAAGTGTATCCAAGGTCCCCCCCACTGGCTCCCCTAGTTATATATGGAAAATAAACAATTTCTAATGCCTCCCCCCCTTACAAAAACCTTTGGGAACTCATTTGACATAGAGGATGGATCAATGTGACCATATTATTAGTCAGAGAACAAACAGTCTAGGTAAGTAATTTTGTTTTCTCTCATAAATACATTCTCACCTGCAGAGACTAATGGACTCCAAGGATCCTTCACTATATATTTTATAGCAAAGTCAACAATAATCAGAAGGCAGGTGCTTTTTTACCAAACAACTTTTTTCCAAATATTGTTTTTCCTTAAGGAAATAAGACACACCTTTAATTAAAGAACTCTGTAACCTAAAACAAGAGAACAGATGTGGGGAGAAAAAATTGCTAACTAGGAATAGGTTCTATTGAACAATCAGCTGAAATTCTCATCTCAGCAGAAAATGAAGTTCAAACAAACTTCTTTGAGCTTGGTAAAAACCCTTGGATCCAGCTTGGAACAATTTCTTCTCTTGATCTACCAAATCTAACCAATTACCCCAGTGATTATTCCTTTCAAATGTCTTTGTATTTCCTTCTTCTTTTCCATCTGCAGTTGTCTCTGCCATCTTACCATCTCCTGCCTTGATACTGAAATGCCTCATAACTAGCCATCCAGACTCTCCAAACCAAACTTCCCAAGTAGCAGTCTCAAAAAGCCACAACAGAGTCATGCTTCAGCTCAAATTGCCAAGTAAGTTCACTGTGGTCTACAAGTCTGACCTTTTCTACCTGACTTTCAAAGTCCTTCATAATATGACTCCACCCTACCAGCCTAACCTTATTTTCCAGTCAGACTGGCTTTTTTACCATTCTTTCATGAATAAACAAGACACACACATGCACCTCTCCATTGCCCCTTCCACTGCTTCACACATGCTTCTTGCTTTAGTGTGGAATGCCCTACTTCTCCAGCTACATATCCAAATCCTGCTCATTCTTCACAGCCTAGATTTAGTCTCTTCTCCTCCATGAAGCCTTCTCTCACTCCTAAAGTCCTCATTAAACATTTTCTCTTTACCACATACTCTATTACTTCATAGACACAACATCTGTATATCACTCATTTCATGTGCACTAGACTCATCTCCATGACTAGGTAATAAGTTAGGTCACAAAATACTGGTTTTTGTGACAAATATGATCCCAAATACATTCTGTTTGATATCTCACTTTTGTTTTCTCTCATTTGAATAATTAGACACACCCTTAACTGCCTAGAGAATTTCCTCAAGGAAATCAATCTTCTGCCATCATTCCTCAAATTATTTAAATTAAGAGTAACAATATTAGAATATGTATCAGTAAAACCTCTAAATCTTGAGTGTAGGAGAAAAGGCATTATTAGGTGGATTAGAAAACTCAATGAACAATGATTCAGGTGATCTGGCTTCTAAGCACCACCCTGCTGTGTATCCTGGTTAAGCTATGCAGTGTCTCTGCAAAATGAAGAGGTTGGACTGGGTGACCTCTATGGTCTTCCAGCTCTTTAATTCTGTGACTGTAAAACTGACAACAAAGGCATCAGAGCCTAGTTGGTCATGTCTGAAAAGCAGAAGTGAAGAGGTTTCTCTCCAGGAAATAGAAAAGCTCCAGTGCCTTCTCTTTAATAATCACAATATTAATATGTGGGGGGAAAGTTGGTATCGAATTGTGCCCATTTATTAAGTGGTATGTTATAATAATATTCCATGTTAAATACAAAAGAGGCAGCTGGTTAGTTTTCACTTTTTGAAAGTCATCATATATATTTTGAACCAACTCAGTAGTGTCTTATCTTGAATTTGGGTATCATGAAGCTCCATGAAAAATTAAAAGAGGCCCAACTCAAATTTGGATGGGAAAGAGTCTAAAGATACACACTGAATGCCACAGTACTGATCTAACAGAATTGTATGCAAAATTCTGAAAAGCAACTACCTTTCCTACTTTCTAGCCAAATACATATTTTAAAATGAAATACTAATAAAATTTGCCATAAATCTCTGAAATCTTTTTCTTTTTTTTTTTTCTGTTGGACTCTATGAGAGAATTTCTTTAAGACAAAAAAAAGAAGACAAGTTATGATAAGGTGCCTATGGAAGATAATTTATAAAACAATACATAGGAGAAGAGTTTGTTAAGGGCAGAGGAGTAGTCAAGAAAAAGATGGCATTAAAAGGGGGTCTTCCAAGGATGCCAGTCAAATAAAAATGGTAAATGTGTCACCAAATCAGTCACATTGTGATGCTGTTCTGGGGATCTCATTCATTCATCAAGGGCTTATGAAATGTGATAGGTGCTTAGGATAAAATAAAGGGAAAGACAAAGTGTCTGCCCTACAAGAACTCATTATCAAGCATAAAGACAGAGTCGAGTTGGCAGTGCCCCTGACTGAAGGCTCACAGTATGCCAAGCATTGTGCTAGGCACACCAGCCCCATGAAGCAGGTACCATTATTATCCCTGTATCACTGATGAAGAAACTAAAGCTTTGGGAGATTTAATAATTTACACAAACCCTATGATCTGAATGTCTGTGTCACTGCCCCCGGCCCCACCCAAAATTTATATGTTGAAATCCTAACCCCAATGTGATGGTATTGCAAAGTAGGGCCTGTGATTGTGCCATGAAGGCAGAAGCCATCAGATTAGTACCCTTATAAAAAGGTCCCAGAGAAATCCTTCATCCCTTCCTCCACCATGTGAGGTTGCCTACAAGAAGGCACACTGTCTATGAAGAACAGGGCTCTCATCAGACATTGGATCTGCAGAGGCCTTGATCTTGGACTTCTCAACTTCTCAAATTGTAAAAAATAAATGTCTATTGTTTATAGGCCACCCAAGTTATTCTGTTACAGCAGCTGAAACAAACTAAGACATGAAGTCTTTCCAGACAGAAAGGAGCAAGGCTGGCTTTCACACCCAGATTTGACTGGCTCCAGGGCTATTCACCCCCCACTTCAACCCTACACTACAAACCTGATGTAGGCAGTACAATGTGGTAAATGGTAATGGAGACAGGTGCATAGTACTAGGGTCTCTGCAGCTCCCCCAGAGTTCAAAAGAATGCAGGCCTTCTCTGTGCATTCGAGTCCACGACCCCTGGCTTCATTGGCAACTGTAGTTGGTGTGTGTAAAACTACCCAGCATGTGGTATACTACAACTACACCAAGGCCACAGGGGGAACCAATGCAAAACACTGCAGTTGCTTCAGATTCTCTGCTGATCTCTGAATAGAAGAGCATGTTTGTGCACACACACAGGCACAAACACTCCATTGCCACAGCAGTTCCCCTAGAAACTAAGTAATTTATTCAAAAGTACCCTCTTTCCCCATCAAAACAGAAATGACTTTTAATACATGTTTAAAAACTAAATGAAAAAAAAAACCCAACTTCTTTCTGAAAGTATAGTCCCCAGGAGACTGGGGAAAAATGACTCTAGGTAGCTCAGAGGCTATTTGGTCCTCCTGGGCTGAGCAGCTGCCAGAACTAAGAGGACTCCAGAGGGGCCTAAGGGTCACAGCAGCAAAAAACCTTAAAGCTTCGGGGGCCCTGGGGAGGATGGTGCAAGCTCAGTGGGATGGCAGCTCCACCTGCTTTAATGCCAGCCTGTGGCCTTCATTGGAGACCTGTTTTGAATCATAACACCAGTGGGGAAGAAGTTTTGTTTATTTGTGTTATGGTACCTTCTTGTCTTTCTGTTTGTTTTAACCTAGTAGGCCATAAAACCTTCAGTGGGCTATGAGGGGAAGACTTGCCATCAAAGAAGGGTAAAGGAAAGATTTTTGGCTGCAGCAAGGTGCTAGAAATGTCTATCCTGCCAGCATTACCTCCTGAAGGGGGAGGAAGTTAGCTTTTATCACAGTCCCATTAGGGATTTTGGCCTAGGCATTATGCGAGGTACCTTGCATTATTTGGGTCTCCCATTAAGTCTTGAAATATTATTAATCTCATTTACAGGAGAAAAAAAACAAGTGAAGCTCTGGATAATTCTAAATCATTTGCTGAGTTTCACACAGCTAGTCAATGGGGACAAGAACTAAAGGTCTATCTGACCCCAAGGACCAGGAAGAGAATCCTTGCTGTGGAAAGCAAATAGTAAGAAGTCCTAATGGGAAGATGAAAAATTAACATCTTTACTGTTTGTTTAATTACCTGCTTATATGAGTAGGAATTAAATATACAAGGAAAACATTTTAAGCTTTATAAAAAGGCATAGGGTGAAAATAAGACTCTCCCCACCCTTCTCTCTCAGCTCCCCAGTTCCCTTCATCAGAGGCAACTGCTGATAATAGTATGTTAAGATAGGCTACACAGGGCGCCTGGGTGGCTCAGTGGGTTAAAGCCTCTGCCTTCGGCTCAGGTCATGATCTCAGGGTCCTGGGATCGAGGCCCGCATCGGGCTCCCTGCTCAGTGGGGAGCCTGCTTCCCCCTCTCTCTGCCTGCCTCTCTGCCTCCTTGTGATCTCTCTCCCTCTGTGAAATAAATAAATAAAATCTTTAAAAAAAAAAAAAAAAAAAAAAAGATAGGCTACACATACACAAACATACACATGTACACATAAAGCCCCCCCCCTTTTTAAAAAAAATATTTGATTTATTTATTTGAGAGACAGAGCACAAGATGGGGGGTGGCGCAGAGAGAGAGGGAGAAGTGGACTGCCCACTGGGCAGGGAGCCCAACAGAGGCAGGGACTGATCACAGGACAGGAGACTATGACCTGAGCAGAGGGCAGAGGCCTAATTTACTGAACCATGTAGGCGCCCCATAAAGCCCCTTTATTTACATGAATGGCAGCATTGTCTGTCCCTTCTTCGATACCTAGTATATCTTGGAAATTTTCTATATTGCTACGTATAGATCGCCTCTATTCTTTTAACAATTTTTACAATTGTTTTGTACAGTTGTTAAAGAATCTATTGTATGGCTGGGAATTTATTTAACCAGTTCCCTATTAAATGGACGTTTAGATTGCTTCTAACCTTTTGCTTTTGTAAACAGTGCCATATAAATATCCTCATACAGTCTTCCTTAAACACATATGCTAGTATTGTTTCAAGATACAATGGTTGAAAGTGAAATCCTGGGGCGCCTGAGTGGCTCAGTCGTTAAGCCTCTGCCTTTGGCTGGGGTCATGATGCCAGGGTCCTGGAATCAAGCCCTGCATTGGGCTCCCTGCTCTGCCAGAAGCCTGCTTCTCTCACTCCCACTCCCCCTGCTTGTGTTCCATTTCACGTTGTGTCTCCCTCTTTGTCAAATAAATACATAAAATCTTTTAAATAAATAAATGTGAAATTCCTTGGTCAAGAGAATGTGCATTTAAAACTTGATAGAACTAAATTGCCTCCAGGAAAGTGTACACTAAATTACAATCCTTAAAATATATACTCATGCCTTCTTCCCCCACTGTTTCCAAAATACTCTGTGTCTCCAGACATTTCCATTCTCTATTGAAAAGAAAAGCCCCATATGTTCGCCTGCTCCTTTAAAAGTTGCATACTTCTTTCAGAGTGAGTAGGGGGAACCGATTTATTCAAGACTGGGCATTAGATTCCGGGAGTAGAGGAAGATTTTTAGAGCTCCTTGAACTGCAGAAGATGTTGACTAAAAGCATCTTGTCCTCAATTACGTGATACTGGCAAAATAGGAAAATAGAATAAGTCCCTGAAAATAAGCAGTTGGCTTTGACTAATCAGCTTAATCCACCAGGGCACTGTCAAAGCCACAGAAATCACTTCGGGGTATCCTGGTAACTCCACCAGCCTGCTGCATAACAAGGCCAAAGCAGACTGTGTGCTAGGAAAGGGATACCTGCCACAAACAGAAACATTCAAAACCTACTATCTGCCTCTGCTTGTTGGGGAAAAAGAGTGTGGGGGAGGAACATCAGAAACAAGACTAAAGAGAGATTGCAGAATATGGAATACTGTTTCCTAACTATAATGAAATGAGGGGAAAATGGATCTAGCAAAAAATAAAAATACCCTTGTAGTTACACTTTCCAATATAAACCTTTCTAGAGTGAATAAATCCCTATTGGATTTGCAACACTCATATCTTCATTCAGTGGTGCAGTCCAATCAAAACCATACGATCCGGGCAGGAATCCTACACTTCAAAAGCTGAGAGAATCTGAAGCACACACTTTCTCTTTGTCTTAGTTTTGTTTACTTGAATCTCCTAAACGTCTGCATTTGACATTCTTTCAGGATGCATTACAAAATGTTCCCCTTCTGTTTGGCAATCACCTTGTTTGAAGGGTTGATTGTCAACACCTGGGGAAAAGAGCCTGCTGGCACCATGGCCTGGAGAGGACTGGGAGGAAGGGCAGTGGCTTCGATAGGCATTGAGGTGAATTGACCTAAGAGAGACTTTGTCTCTAAAGGGGTTGAGAAGGGCCCAGCAGTGGTCATACTAATAACCATTGGAAGCATGGCCAGGTTTTTAAGCTAGTGCACAAACATTACATTACTAAAAAAAAAAAAAAAAAAGAAAATATGCATTGCTAACACCATCTGCCAAAAATTTAAACCAGGTGGTTGCCCTATAGAGCTGAATATTTTAACCATTTAGGAGTGGGAACCCCCCCCCCC
>LNAC01000031.1:4196055-4328901 GCA_002007465.1 Ailurus styani
AAAAAAAAAAAAAAAAAAGTAAATATGCATTGCTAACACCATCTGCCAAAAATTTAAACCAGGTGGTTGCCCTATAGAGCTGAATATTTTAACCATTTAGGAGTGGGAACCCCCCCCCCCAGCAAGCAACAGAATGCCTTCTAATTACAACTTGTGCTTTTTTTCCAATTAGCAACCAACAACATATTGTTGTGGAGGCATTGTTGGGAATTGTTTGCCTCTGTCTGGATGTATTCAGGTGCTTAAATTATAGGTTTTTAGGCTTGATACATGTCATTACAAAAATTACAGTGCTGAAAAAATGATTTCAGATGGACTTGTTTCAATCCATCAGATCTGAGGCAGCCTCTAGGTCAGCCTCACAGGCAGTTGGAGGCTCTTGGATAGAATTTGCTGTTGCCCAGCCCACACCCTGTCAGCAATACAGACAAGTTAACCTAATTTGCCACTGTTAGCTCTATTCCTGAAATTTCTCCAAATCAGTCACTCATTCACTTTCAAGTACCATCCATCGTCACTCAGATGAGCTTTGCTCCCTTCTTATGGATTGAGTTTGATTGATTGATTGATTGATTCTCTTATTAGTCTGTCATCTGAACAGAGAAAAAATAACTTGGAACACTCATCTTCAAATTGTATTCCAAACGCCATTTAGCTCAATGTGTTTCAATGATTATCTCTCTTCCCCAATTCCACTGAGCCCTTCCTCTATTATATACTTCTGGTTTAAAAAAGGTTTCATGTACAAGAATGAACAACAATCTACAAAAAAATAGAAAGATGAAGAAAACGTATAATCTTTAAAAAAGAAGGAAATAATTAAATTGAAGTTCAAATTTTACCTAAGAAACTTGCTGTTCCAAGTTTTAGGTGGAATACATTTAAAAATAAATAAACAAGCAAACAAATAAATGTATACTCTTAGCTCTTCTGTGTTATATACCTTGAGATAACTGGGGAAATGCAAATGAAACCTCCGATAATAAAATAATCTAATACATATATCAAACATATTGAAATGTTATGCTTAAGGAGAGATTTTAACCAAAACAGATAATAGGAATATTTACTAAAATGAATATTTGTCTATATGGATATCTCACAAATTACATGGTTTGGGCTGATTTACCTTAAGTAATGGGCACTTGAGGTAAACTGATAAGTGACTTGAAGGGATTTCAGAAGGGTAGGGCTAACATCTCATGCAGAAATTTCCTCAGAGGTCAATTAAACCATTGGGGCCATCCTAGTGTTTTACCTTGGCTCACACAGAGCCAAAGCACAATTCGGGTCTTCTAACTCATGGTTTATTTTTGGCAAACTAATGCGGCCAACAGAAGCAATTTATGGGACTGTGGACAGTTCTCATTAACTCAAATTAGGTAATTAATGCAATTTTTAAGTAGACCTTATTTTTTAGAGCTTATTTATTAATTCATTTATTGATTCATTTCTTCTTTGCTTTCCCACCTTGATCTAAAATGTGATCTGAGGTGTTTAAAGAGATCTGTGCCACGAAACAAGGTAAAGCATACATATCAAAATGAAAGGAAATAATATTTTCCAACACTCAGAAATATTCGTCACATGAAAATACACCCCCCTTATAAGAAATTCTAACTGAGAATAATCTGCAAATTGGTGAGGCTTTATCATCCTATTTTGTGATGAGATTCTTCTTATCTGTACTAATTATGAGTTGTTACCACTAAGTTCCTCTCATTTTTATAGTTTTTGACAAGATTGAGATCCAGACCCAAAGGCATACTAGTAATGAGTTCTAGCCAAGATATAAATGTTAAATGCATAAATAGTCCCTGAACTAAAAAGTCACTAGCTGACCCAAGACCCTTCCAGAGGAGAGACTCTGATCCTCAAGCTGCCTAGCCAATCAGTGACAGCTGGTGAGGAGTTCCAGAAGTCCTAGAGGGACATGGCACATTTCACATCTAGTTAAGTTCCTGAAACTATAGTTATTAAGAATGGGGCTTTGTTTACAAACAGTTGTAATTTAGGAATGCAACAGTTTAATTTTCAGTTTTTGACTTTCAAGGCTTTACTTATGAGCTCACTTCTTAGCCTTAGAAGACCAAAGAACAATATTTATGCTGCCAATAGATGAAACTGGTGCCACTGACAGAGGTGTGAATAATGTTTATAATTTGGGGTCACAATTTTATTTTTATACTAAATGTCTCAACTTAAAACTATAAATACTCATTCATCTTTCAAAACAGTTGAAATACCACATCCACTGAAAACCCTAAGCAGATTTAACTGTGCCTATTTTATTTCTCTATGATATTATTCTTCACACTACCTCATAATCACGTCATATATGTTTATATGTCTGTTTTACCGCCATAACTATAAATTTCTGAAAGGCAGGAGATGGGGTTTTTCTTTTACTGATAGATAGTAGGCCTCCAATAAGTATATAATGGAAGAATATCATCATTTTCATAAAAATCTCTCTAGTATTTTGAGCTGGTTTAAATCAGACTGTGGTAGGATCAGAAGAAAATTCCATCAGAGTATGAGGAGTCCTTCTGGTATAAATCCAGGCTTTGGAATCTAGCTTCAAGGTCAGAGGACAAGGCAACTGGGGAGAAAGATTAAAAATCAAAGTTTTCAGGGTCTCCTTAATTCCTTATGCCTTTTGTCTTCCTCATTGGTTGCTTGAAGCGATTTAGAGTAGTGAAAATTTGTTGGTTTTGCCCATTCTGTTTCCTTTCTTCCTTCTTCTGGTAATAGCACCCTGATTTTGTTTTGGAGAGACTCTTCCATCAGATATGGTCAGGTGTGGTTACCAATTTAGATGCCCTGCCCTCCTCTAGCCAAGGCGTGGGCACCTGACCCAAGCTAGGCTGATCAGATTCCTCTCTCTGGAATATGAACAAGAGACAAGAGGCTGACTGACCCTGAAATGAACATCCTGCAGTCCCTGCTTCCAGCCCCCCCAAGGGCTGTACATCTTGATCATTCTACACCTTTTGCTTTGCCTTTCTGCTTGGTTGTTTGAGCTTCCCCACTTCCAATAAATTACTTCTCTGATTCAATTAGCCAAAAGTGGTTTATGTATTAGCAACCAACAAATAGTAACAGATACAGTGAATTGCAGACTAAAATTCTATCTGACTTATCCAAAAGCCTACCAAGAAGGAATAACTCTGGATATCTTCAACCTATTGATAGGCTCAATTTACTTCTTTTACCAAATTCACCTATAGCCCAGTATCTGAGAATTCCACCTGTTCATAAAATAATCCAGTTTTCGCGTTGATTCTCCAGACCAGGCTCAACATACCCTGCCTGGTAAAGCAACCCAGTGAGCTTAAAGGCTCTTGCAGTATTCAGCCCTAACCTCCCTGTTTCTTGCTTAACCATCCACCCACTCTGTGATAAAAACATTGGCACTTTTTCATTATTAAAAGATTTCCAAGTCAGCCATACATCCATCATTAGCCCACTCCCAGTTAGTTATTTACTTCTGGTTCACCAGCAAACACAAAGGAAGAACCTAATTACACTACTTCTTATTTCATACGTTTATAGTTCTTACTCTGCATTAGGCATTATTTGAGGTGTTTTACATATGCTAACTCATTCAATACTTTATAAAAAACCCCTGAGATAAGAACATATGAAAAAAAGAACATATAAAAAAGATTTTTAATACTTTGCCCAAAGTCTCAAAGCCCATGAAGAACAGAATCAGGATTCAAAATCAAGTAGTGTGGCTCCAAGTCTGTGCTTTGAACCACAAGCCATGGTTTTGAGATGATGGTTTTATTACATGGCCAATTAAAGGGAAGGACTAATCATATTTTAATCTGCAGCAGCTGACAGGGTACGTTGACATGGAAACAAGATTAGTCCCCACACGTCAAAAACCTAAAAACATCAAGTTAATTTAGAGTGCCCTCCAGGCCTCCTTTCTTAAATATCATGGAAACAAGCCAGAACAGTTCTACAGTGGTTTCCATTCCCAATGAGAAGATTCTAATACCTTGAATGGGAGGTGCCTTTCTTTTTTAATTGGCCTGAAATAGACATGTTAATTTTCTAGAAAGTTTGAAAGGCAAATCTAAGTGCTAACATCTTACTCCCTATTGTAGCCCAGGGTTTACCACCTCAGCAGTGGGAGGGAGGGAGCATGTTGCTATACTTGCTCAATCACTGTTGTGGTTCTGGCTGATTTCCTAACCCCTTTCTCTCTCTTTAGTTCAAGAAAAGAGATGAAGGGCGCCTGGGTGGCTCAGTGGGTTAAAGCCTCTGCTTTCAGCTCAGGTCATGATCTCAGCGTCCTGGGATCCAGGCCCGCATCTGGCTCTCTGCTCAGCAGGGAGCCTGCTTCCTCCTCTCCCTGTCTCTCTGCCTACCTCTCTGCCTACTTGTAATCTCTCTCTCTGTGTCAAATAAATAAATAAATAAATAAAAAGAGATGAAGAGACAAATCTGTCCATGCATATAAAGGGTACACTGGGGTCAAGTAGTCAAGTCCCCCCTGGACATGAGGCCCTTTCCTCTCTCCAGCAGGAGAGTTTGGCCATTCATAAACCACACTTAAGGTGATTTTTTATTGTCTTCTTGGTATTTTGAACTGCAATTAAATTTATTGTATGATAGTCTTATTGGATTATATACACATTTTTACTTTCCTTAAATCTTTAAAAGTTTTCTAGAAGACTATTTAAAGCAAGAATTTGTATATTGAATGTCTCACTTTACCTGTGAAGTCCTAACTCTAATAACTTCTCCCAGTGAACAGTATGATCTACATAGATTTGGTTCCATGAATACTAAACACCTTGTACTAAACAGAATATTCATGACATAATGACATACAAAGTATTGCTATCAATTTTCTAATTTTCTTAAATAAGGGTGAAATATAACTGAAGGTTAATGGTGGATATCTGTAGGAAGAGGATTTATAAGTAAAATTTAACTTCTTATACTTTCTGATTTTATGTATTTTCTACAAAGAAGATATGCTTCTTTTATAAATAAACAAGGCAGTATTAGCAAGAATATTAAGTTTTATAGGGAACTTGTGGTGTCACAGTCATACTATACCAGGTGCTTTTTCCTAATTTGTAATTAATAATAAAGGTAAAATAAGCAGAGCACTCTGCTCTTTATTTTGAAAGTAGTAAAGCAAGAAATTTGTAAACATTTACTAAAATAAGTGAAAAACTAATTTACATCTTTATTTCACAATTGTATTCAGACAGTAAGAGAAAAGAATCACTTTTACCTATGAAGGCAGTCTGGTGTCAGAGGACCTAGAGTGTGGATGCAGATCTGCCTCTTAGTGCCCACAAATGGGTTCTATTGGTTCCCTTCCTTTAGTAAATCTCAACTGCAAAATGGCAATAGTAGCACCTAGTTCACAGGGCTGCAAAAGCACCTGGGATAGGTTGTGGCACAGAATAGCTATCAAATGAATGTCCGCCTATTCATTCAGAAAGCCTACTGCACCTGTCCTCTGTGTGAGTGCTTACAAGATACAGGAACAAATAAAATGGAAAAGAAAGATTTAGTGCTTTCCTGTGAAAAGCTTGTGATCCAGAGAAGCAGATATGGAATCAAATATTTACAATGCAGTAGAGAAATAGTAGAAGTGCTAAAAATCCTTCTGCATTTAAGTTTTCAAGAAAATTAACAAACTTAAGTTCTACCATGGAGTTCCTATTTCTCCAGGCTGTAAAAACTGGATCTCAGTTGAATTCGTGCATTTCTCTGGTGCAGGCTGGGAGTGGGAATGTGTAGCTAAGATGTCCTCCATCTGGCTTTCAGTTGTTGGTCCCAGTGGATCTCTGTGGACTTTGTTGATGCCCCCTATCAACAGTACTTTGGAGGCGAACTCTCCTTAACTCCCTTGCCCCTTTAAGGTACCAGGGTCCATTCTGTGGCTCCCACAGTACACCGCGCCCCAGGGAAGTCAGCAGGACCATCTTCAGTCCTTTACCATTTCCATGCTCCTCTCAGAGCATGGGAATATTGTCCCTGCCTCTATACTGTGGCAGGCTCTTTGGAACCTGTGCAAGCTTCCTCAGGCCTGTCCAGGTGGGTGCCTTGTGCAGACATTTATACTCTGGCTTCTTCTCACTTCTCTGGGCTCTATCCAGGAAAGAAAACCTAGGCTCCTGTGTGCTCAGATTCTGCATAACCTTGGGGGATTCCTCTCTCTCCTTATCCCTGTGCTGAGCTCAGGAAAGACCGGGAGACTTACCCTTTGTTAGAGGCCTATGTTGTTTACTCACCCTTTGAATTCCCCTGGCTGGGGTACTTTCTTCCTTATGCAGCATGGAAACTCTACTTGCTCAGCATGTCTTTTCCTGGCAATTGGCTTATCTATGCACCTTGCTTTTGTCATTCCCTGAAGGGCCCAGACTTTTGAAATTTAAAATGCCAAGAAAAGACTATGTCATCCCTGCCTCAATGCAACAAAAAGTGTAATACCAAAGCTGAGTCTGGCGTGACAGATAAAAGCTATCAGTTAATATTTGAAAACTCTTCTCTCACCACAGAACACAGAGGCTAAGACAACTCAAAGGGAGGAAGTGACTAACTCAACCAAGGCACTCAGGGAAGGCTTCACAGTGAAGGCTTAGTTAGATCTAAGTCTCTGAGGATGAGTCAGATCTCAGCTACACAGTTAGACAAAGGGAAGGTCATTCTACACAAAGGGAAGAATAAATGCAAAGTGACATTGTCACATGAATCAGGACTTAAATTTATCTCTCACAATTATCTAAACCATATTAAATCACACCTTATATTGAAAATGGAATAAGCACAGACATAATTATTTGAGTTAGAAGTTACTTTAGGGATTATCAAATCTAATCCTCACATATCAGAGACAAAGACATTCAGGTCCCAAATGCTTTTAATCCACAGTTTGAACACAAATGAGACTACAGTTAGCCTCCCAATTCTACCTACAGGAGGAACTCCTACTCTCAATTTACCCTCCCAAATATCTCCTTTGGCTAAAATTAAGCATCAATTACATCAATACTTGTAACAAGCTTAGGAGTGAGTTCTTCATCAAGGTTGGAAAAAGATAAAAGTTACTCTCCAGTAACTCTCTAATAATGCTGCACTTGTATTAGCTCCCTTAATATTTATATCTGCAAGGTATGTACTATCATTTATACTTATTTTACAAATGAGGAAACCAATGCAAAGAAAGTTAAGCAACTTGTCCTTAGGTTCTATGTCTACTAAGTGGGAGGCAGACAATAGATATCAAACTCTAATATCCATGCTTTTAATCCCTATAACACCACATTTTTCTTCATGTTGTTATTCAGCCTACAAATATATCACAAATATACTGGCACAAATTCACAAATACATATATATAAGGCTTCTCATTGAGTGGACTTGTTTTTAGAAAAAAACTAGAAATTACCTAAATACCTACTACTAGGGGGCTAAATTAATAAATTATCACATATCTTCATCTTACAGTCAGTAAAAAAGTTGGGATAAAGTTATGTATGCTGATATGGTCCAGTCTCTAAGAAACAATACACAGTTAAGTTAAAAGTAAAAAAAAAAAAAAGTAATAATAAAAACAAAGTGTATGTAGTATTTCATATTTGGGTTTTTTACAAGGGGGTTGTATAAATAGTATTTAAGTTTCATTAGCTAAGGAGTGTTTCTACAGGGCATTAGCAAGAAATGATGGTGGTTGTCTCTGAGGAAAGAGGCAAAGGATCTGGGAATGTGGGTTGGGAAAGAAATTTATTTTTCACTGCACACCTTTTTGTAATGTTTGCATTTTTTAACATTTACGAATAAGACTAAGTTTCCACAAAGTATTTTTTAAATTGTCAACTGATGGGATTTATTTAAATCCAAAGGTATTCAAACTTAAGAATCATATAATTAAAGAACATAGTTACTTAAAAGTATTTTTAAACACTCAAGTTATCCTATTTGTATTTACCTACAAAATACTCTTTGAAGAAACCAGCCTTCTTAACTCCTTGCCAGGATATTGATTCATTTGTGAGTCACTAAAGAAAATAAAGAACTAGCCAGATATGTAACTAGCCTGATGCCATTTGATATGTGGGGGCTTAGGTGGAGAGATGTGCGTAGGGAATGAAAGGAATTTATCCAAATGAGCTGCAGAGAAACAGGTTATTTTCTTAGAATGGGGAAATTTTCCCCTAGTACACTAGCCATTCTTACAATAAGCCTGAGGTAGAAATAATAGGAAACTGGCCTTTAAGTGGCTAGATAAATGAAGAAAAGAAGAGAAAAGCAAGTAATGCTGATTGTGAGTACGAATTATCCAAGCCAATATTTGCTTTCAATTAATTTGCACATTAATTTGTCCATGCTGTAAAAATATACACATGAACACTTAAGGAGATAAACAAGCACAGCAGGAGCAAAATTGCTGCTATCACTCAAAACAGAGACTCAAAATGCAGAATTCATGAGTTACAAGACATGAAAATACTTTTCCAAATGGCCTCTTAAATCTCAACACATACCACATGCCACTGTAAATATCCACAAGACAAATCCTACTTAGTGAATGGCCCTGATATAAACTGTCCGACTACTTTCTTTCAACGCTGAGTTTGTCTCATTTTGTTCCTTATCTACCGATTAAATTTTTTAAAAGTTTAATCAGGTATTCATGAAATTTTACCTCTAACACTCACCAAGTTCCTCTTAATTAGGAGGGTGTGAACTTGGATAGAAGCTGCAGTAACCTGAGGGTGAAGGGCAGTGTTATGGACTGGACTGAATGTTTGTGTTCTCCCCACCGCCCCCCACCTTCCTCCAGAATTCATATGGTGAAGTCCTAACCTCCAAGGTGATGGCATTTGGAAATTCAGTCTTTGGGAGACCTTTGGGAGGTTAGAAGAGATAATAAGGGTGGTGCCCTATAATGAGATTAATTCCCTTACAAGAAGAGGCATCAGAGAGCTACTTGATCTCTCTTTGCCACGTGAGGACACAATGACAAGATGGGATAGTCTCCTCATGGTACAAATAGTTATTTTAACTAAAATGTAGTTAGTTGGTTTCACACAAATCTCACCTTAGAAAAAACTATCCTAATGTTCTTGGCCCAAAGATGTACTTTAGAATAGACAGTCAAGTGTCCAGAAGTCAAAGTGTACTGTTCCCCAGAGAAACTATTAGGAAAAAATAAGTTGTTAAACTGTCATAGACAATTAATATCCAAATAAATACAACTAGTAAAATAAAACAAAGTCCATAATGTAAAATACTCATTCCAGTTATATTCAAAGAAATATAAATTAAAACAAGCAAATGATAGTACCCAATAAATGTAACAATGTAGAAGGAGTCATATGATCATATTAGATAAACACTTTGAAATCTCAGTGGCCAATAGTAGAAGTTACCATATTAAGATAAATAGTATGAAATGCTACGCAATCACTTAAAATAGCAATTGCTAATACAATATGAAAACATGGGAGATTTGGGGGCTCCTCGGTGGCTCAGTCAGTTAAGCATTTGTCTCTTGGTTTTGGCTCAGGTCATGAACTCAGGGTCTTGAGATCAAGCCCCATGTCAGGCTCCATGCTCAGAAGGAGTTTGCTTGGGATTCTCTCCCTCTCCCTCTGTTCCTCACTCTCTCTCTCATTCTATGATAAATAATCTTTAAAACAAACAAAAACATGGGAATTTTTAATGACATGTAGAATGACATGTAGAATGACAATGTAGACATCTAGAATGTTTCATGAAAAAAAGTATAATCTAAAATACTATGATTATAAATATTATAGAACACTAGACCTATAGAAACTACTATGCAAAAGTGTGTATAATTGTATGGGAAATATGATTGTTTTTAAATGTTTATTTATATTATTGTTGACCTTCATTAAAAATCACAGGGATTTAGGATTTATAGGTTTATAAGTACAATCTAAATATAAGAGAAAAACAGCCAACCTTATGAAATACAAATTTTAATTGTTAAGCTTGATATTTATTACTTTCTCTTTGTTTCAAAGAATTCAGTGAATATTCTTGTGACATAACAAATTCTTATGACATGGCATATACTTTCAGCTACAGAGACTAACTTCCTAAACCTCTGCTCTAAATTCTGTAGCTACTAATTACTCAACTTCAGTAGCCCATTATGGTAAGGATGGCTCTCAAGTTGTTTGCCTCACTAAAATGTGTGCTTTGATCACGGCTTTTTATTTATACATAGAGGGACTTGGGAGTTCAGGCCCAGAACTCAAGCCCTTAGTGTTATCAAGAAATACTTCTTTATTCAGGTGGAAAATTATAAATTTCACTGTTCTAGTCCTTTTTTAGTATTTGCTTTTGTTGTCTAGAAGAAAGGAGAAGGGTGTGTTTTCACTTATGTTCTTTGGAGCAATACTTCTAGAGCACAGATACTAGAGAACACTAAAGACAGATTTGGCTCCAAACAGAAAGTCAACAATCTGACAGAATGTTATTTGACCTTTTTCTTTACATTTTTATGCTCAGCCTTTTGCCTCAAGGTCCGAACTGGAGGTTTCCAACCCTGAAAAATAATCCTGGAACAGCTGGCCCTATACTGAAAACAAACTATCCTGACCTAGGGCGTGGTTGTCCCAAAAGAGACAAACTACCAAGCAGACACTGGATATTCACTCTAGAGCTGAAAAAGGAGAAGGGTATTCAAACAACATTCAATTCTCACAAGAGAGGAAGGCACAGAAGCCAATTAGAGAAAAAGATGAAGTCTCAGTTCCCCTTAGTCTGTTTTCGACATAGATGCACAAACCAAGTGGATTTAATGTGACAAATTCCCAAGGGAAAAAAATTCTTTTAAAAACTTTAATTTCCATGGAAATAAGACAGTTTAATTCACCTTAAAGGAATCATTTAACCCATGGAAATAAACATGTAGACACTTGCCCAGAGAATAAAGCAATTTGACAGTAGGCTTAAAAACAATCCTTCCTAAAAAGCTCTACCTCGCTGCCTCTTTCCTCTACATGGCTCAAAATCTTCCCCTTTTGCTTGGTGAAATTCAATATTCTGAACACTTTCTATTTTTTCTTCTTTTCCACATTTTTCTTTAGTTTAGGTTAAATGGGAATTGCTTTTATTATCTCCAGCTAGTCAGTTAGTTGGCAGCTTATGGAAGTAGAGTACAGGTGAACAGGGAATCTGAAAAAGTGTGTTCAAGTCCCTATTCAGTTACTGACTACAAAATCATTGATAAGCCAGTTACTTCTGTAAGTCTTTGTTTCCTCATCTGTAAGATATGCAGGATGAACTGCATGATTGTTAAGATGCCATCAAACTCAAAATGCTCTGTAATTGAGAGGAAAAAATATAGATGGTACCAAGAAATACTGGTAGAAAGGTATACATCCTTAAAAGCAGATGAAAAGTATTGAAAAGGTGGTAAAACCTTGTATTTCATCTTTACCTGACTTGATTTCTCAGAAATGAATCATCTCATGGAATGCACTACTCAGAACCAAAGACATATAGATCAAAACAAAGCTCTAAAAATAAAAGATGAACCTATGTTAGGAAGAGGTAACTGGGAGCCAGCGAAAAAATTCCTGCAGTAGGAATTTCTTACATTCTTTAAGACCAAAGCAAATAAAAATTAGGTGCCCATTTTGGTGCAGCTTTTCTTCCTGACAGACCATTCTCTAGGGATTAGCTTTCATTACACCAGTTCTGCAGCCTGAAAGAGAAGTTATCCAGGGCCAATTTATTTTCTAACTCAGCCCTGGCTTATCACAATGTAGACCTAAATCACGACCCAGTTAGGAATGAGGAATATGCAAACAAGGTATAAGGAAATTCAGAATAAGTATCATTCATAAACAATTCCCAAATCCCACTCTATGAAATAGTTTCAACTTCCTCCTTATTCACAAAATTTTTCTCCAAGATATGAGAGTAAGTCTTTAAATTTGCTTGTTTGACCTTTGTCCTTTCTTCCTCCTGTCAGAACCAAGGTACTAAAAGCTAAAATGTGTCTTCTTACTACTCATCTTGTACAGTAGTCAATTCTTTGGTAGAAAGCAACAAAAACTATTTGTATTAGTCAGCTCAGACTGTCATAACAAAATACCATAGGTTCTGTGGCTTCAACAACAGGAATTTATCTCTCACAGTTCTGGAGTCTGGGAGATCCAAGATCAAGGTACTGGCCAATTCAGTTCCCTGATGAGGGCTCTCTTCCTGGCCTACAGATAGCTGCCTTCTCACTAGGCCCTTGCATGGCAGAGAAAGAAGAATCAAGGTCTCTGGTGTCTCTTCTTATAAGGACACCAATCTCATCATGAGGGCTTCACCTTCATGACTTCATTAAAACAAATCATCTCCCAAAGGCCCTATCTCCAAACACTATCAAATGGCAGGTTAGAGCATATGAATTTGTGGTGAGGGGGTGAGGGTGGGGGGCACAGTCCAGTCTATAGCTCTATATAACCTACAAAAGAAATGAGTTTATTTAAGGATATTGAATAGCTCACAGAATCAAAGAGAAATCTAACAAACCAGCAGGTAGCTCAGTGGGGCTAGGTAGCAGGAGTCAAACAACTCAAAGAGAATGTGATTATCCTAGCTTGAGTCATAAGGCAGGGTACCTTGTTTAACAGTTTTAAGAGCACATCATAGAATGGGGTTGGGGAAGGTGGGCAAAAGGAAGAGTAATTCTCCAAAAAAGAGAGAAATTGATACAAGACAGCCCAAAATACAACAAATATCCAGGGTTCTCTGTTAAGCAAAAATTTAGAAGAAGCCAACATTTCAATGCTGGCTCAACCACTCATTAACTCATGATCTTGGGTGAATATATTAGACTTTCTGAACCTTAGTTTTTGCATCATTCAAATAGAAAAGTAGTATCTGTCTAATGGCAATACTGTACTGCCTAAACAAGTTACATACAGAGCAGCAAATGAGCCCTAAATGCTCAAGAACTATTAGTTCTCTCCTGCTGATTTGCTATATAAGTCTTTATACACAGTCTTTACTTTGAAAATACAAAATAGGGGCATCTGGTTGGCTCAATCCATTGAGTGTCTGCCTTTGGCTCAAGTTGTGATCCCAGGGTCCTAGGCTCTCTGCTCAGTGTGGGTCTGCTTCTCCCTCTCCCTTTACCTGCCAATCTGCCTGCTCTCTCTCTCTCTTTCTGTCAAATAAATAAATAAATAAAATCTTTTAAAAATACAAAATAAAATACAACTTGTATTATGTGGACATGTTATACCATTATAAATATTTTATATGTTAGGCAATTATCTGACATCAAAGGGATAACGGGCTTTGAGCCAGGCTTAAATGTTTAACTTTTGGTAAATCCTCCTGGACTGAAGTGAGAAGGTCAAGTTTTGACATTAGAGGCCTAGAGAATATACAATCTTTGTGACAATACTGCTCATCATTTCTAAGAGCCAAAAATAAATCCTCTTCTGTTTGCTATGTTTGTCCATAAATGGACATGTTCCTCATTAAGGTATCCTGCCACATAGCTTGGATCTGGAATTTTAACTGGGATCTTTGGTCTTTGAACCCCTTGAAATTTTATGCAAAATTGTGTGTGTGTGTGTGTGTGTGTGTGTGTGTGTGCACATGTGCACACAAACACAGGTTGAAAACCACTGCCTAACCAGTGGGGAGCAGATAAAACCTGTGAGATATTCCAAAGAGCAACAGCCACTTTCAAAACTGTCCTCTTTTTGAAACCAACTCAGTATCCATCATTGTACAGTATATCCCATTAACATCTACGACAAAAGTAGCAGCAAGTGCATAGCACACCACAAAGTAAATACCTATGCCAGAGATAGTGCTTATTTAGTCCACTTTAGCAGTGGAACTTTTTTCCATAAAAATCCTCACTTAAGCCAAGTATATAAAACAGAATTTCTAGATAAATAAGTTCTACTGGTAGTTTACATTTTCATTGATTTACAGAAAAGACGTGTTTTGCAGAAAACCTGAAGCACACAGGAGGGTCCCTAGAGTTACTTAGAAGACTAGATTGCTAAGATAATGGAGAGCAATCCTACTATAGATTCACATTCTCCAATCTCAGTTGCAGGGTATCCCTAGCTGGCTTCCTTCCCCTTCCACACAATGGCTATTTCAAAATTCTTCATTTATGTTCTACCTGCTCCCCATTCCCTTACTTACTGGAGAGCATATGGACTTCTTCACCAAGAGATTCAGGCCTAAACAATGGAATTGCTTAGACACTTTTCCTCTTTCCTCAAGCTTGCTCTATTGCTCTGTATCCCCACTCATTCTGAGCTCCTTCTCTATTATCTTAGTGTTTTTCCTGCTTCAGCTACTCAAATATCACCTTCATGGTTTTTTCCATATCACAATTTTGCCACATCAGTAGTAGCATAACTTAACAGTTTTCTTTATATCAATTCATTTTAGTTGCTTACATGCATTTAAACTTCTTTCATTAAAAATTTTTTATGAAAAATTTTAGACATACATAAAATAGAAAATAATGTAAAAAGCCCCTATGTACTCTTCAACTTCAAAAATTACCAACTCATAACCAGTCATTTCTCCATTTATACCCACCCACCTGCCCCCATTCCAAATATTCTGAAAAAAATCCCAGTCATCATATCATTATATCAATAAATACTTTAGTATGTGTCTCTGGAAAGATAACAACTTTTTAGACATACTTTTGTTTTGAAATTAGCAAATAAGGAAAAAGGACAGGTACAAGTAAGGAAGGACCATAGTCCAGAAAGAATAACAACATCCACAATGTAAGGAGGAAATAGAAATGAGACAGGGAGAGAAAAGTAGGACAAAAGTTGACAAGCCAAGTCTCCAAGGACTGAGAACAATACAGCCAGTGCCAGGAAATTGGTGAGTACAGGAAAAGGCTCTGATACATGAAGTTCGGTGGAACTTTGTAGAAAATGGGAGTGCCACTGGTGGATGGGAAATACATCCACAAATGGGGATGGGAATAATGGAAACTAGGAACTGATTCTGAGTGCTAGGTAAGGGACCTTGCAATTGGAGAAACACCAAAGAGAACTGGGAGAATGGGGTTGAGAAGAAAAAGAAGGTAGGAGCTGAGGGAAGAGTGAGACTGGGAAATGCATAGCTACAGACTGAGATTAAAATGGGGTGATAAAGGGGGCCTGGGTGGCTCAGTGGGTTAAAGCCTCTGCCTTCGGCTCAGGTCATGATCTTAGGGTCCTGAGATCGAGCACCGCATTGGGTTCCCTGTTCAGCGGGGAGTCTGCTTTCTCCTCTCTCTGCCTGCCTCTCTGCCTACTTGTAATCTCTGACTGTCAAATAAATAACTAAAAAAAAAAATCCTTAAAAAAAATGGGGTGATAATTTGGAAAGGGTTTGTTAAGAATGTAGGCTAAGGTGGTCTTGAGGAGGGACACTGGGTGTTTTAAGAGAGGGAAGCTGAAGACTGGGCAGGGACAAAGAAATAAAGGTTGTATATTGGTTGAGGGCTGAGGAGAGGTATAGAGTATGTGACTATCTACCCTAAATGGGTCATGATCTTGGCCTCTGCACGCTACCAGTGATTTCCTTTCTGAGAAACTCAGAGACCCTTAGCCCTCACACACATTTCTCTGCAGCATTTCACTGTCTTGATCAACATCTCTTTCCACTGCACGTTTGAGTTTCATGATACTCTACTTTTTCACCTTTGGATTCGCATTCTACCTTCAACTTGTTCCCCTCAAGATCCTTAGGTAGCTCATCCTCCTCTTCTATCTCCCTTCTGAGGCAACATTAATCAGGGTTACATATATCCTGATCAGTCTTATCTATTCTCATCTCTATATTGGTTCCCAAGTCTATGTCTTTAGCCCTATCTGCCATCTTCAGCCCAGGATGCAAATTTCTAACTGCATATTATACAAATGACTCCATATTGGTGTGCTACAAATATCTTAAATCCACTGTAATCAGAAACTAAATTTTTAGCTCCACAAATCTATTCTTATTCCCATTTTCCTTATTTTGGTCATAACAGCTTCAATCATCCATTTGCTAAATGAGAAACCTTGGAATCAGTTTTGATTACTCTTTCTCCTTCATCACCTAGAGTAGGCATGCTTGTGGTCACCAGCACTCTTGTGAATGTCTATTCTGTTTGAGAAATTCCTCAAACTGTCCAAAATGGAAGCTAGAACTTCTCTTTCCTAGTTTCTGTTGCAGCTAGTGTGCAATGAGGAAGCCACAGCTGTACAGTATGCACTTTCATGAGGTCAGACATAGAGGTGTGCAGTTTGGGGCAAGCAGGGTGGATGTTCTGGTATCCCATGTTCAGCATCAATGGTAACCTGTGGTATGAAATACAATGTCCAGTGGTGCCAACAGTGGACTCTTCACCATAGAAGCCCCAGGGTATGGTATGAGCATAATTCTTGGCTGCATGGCTCCCAGGCCTAACTCTATGGATTTCCCAGAAATCTGTGACCTGGGAAATATCCTTCCATTATCCTTTTTCTATTTCATTAGCTGAGGGTGTTCTTTGCTTGCAACTAGCACCTTGACAGCTAAGTTGCCCCAGTTTCCTACAATGAGTTACTAAGTTTTGTCTTCTGGATATACAGAAATATTCTAATGTTAAGTGTCTCCTTTCCATTCCCATTGCATACTTCTTTATTCTAGATTCATCATCTGCCTTGGCTCCCAGGCCCACTTGCTTCAGATCATCTTGCAATATATCACATCTTTTATCATATCTTTTATCATATCTCTTATGGAACTCACCACTCCATTAACTGTGCCTTAAACACACCACAATTATAGCACTGGCCCCACTTCTTTGGATCATTTGCTTATCTTACTTATTAAGATATATCACTATCTTAGTCTGTCAGGCTGACACTTAAAAAAAATCACAGATTGGGTAGTTTATAAATAATAGAAATTAATTTCTCATAGTTTTGGAGGCTAAAAGCCTGAGATCAGAGTGTCAGCATGGTTGGGTGAGGAACTTCTTCCAGATTGCAGACTTCTTGTTGTGTCCTCATATGGTGGAAGGGCTGAGGGAACTCTGTAGAGTCTCTTTTATAGGTGATACAGAACCCAACACAAGGCTTGGGGGGACAATGATTGGGGACAAGGGGGCACCCACTGATTGGGGACAATGACCTATATTACTCTCCTTTGTAAGATTCATAGTACCCATTACAGTTGACTTTATGTGTCAATAACTAGACCATAGTACCAAGGCATTTGGTCAAACATTAGTCTGGACATTGCTGTGAAAGTATGCTTTAGATGAGATTAACATTTAAATCAGGATATTTTGAGCAAAGCAGATTACTCTTCATAATGTGGATGGGTTTCATCCAATCAATTGAAGGTCTTAACAGAAAAAGGACTGGCTTCCCCACAAGCAAGAGGAGAAGGCAGCCTATAGATCACCTTCAGACTAAAGCTAAAGCATAGACTATTCCCTGGGTCTCTGGCCAGCCTGAATTTTTGGACTCGCCCCACTCCACAATCTAGCTCTTCTTTTAATTAACTAATTAGATTTTTTTAATAGAGGGAGAGAGGTGGGGAGGGGCAGTGGGAGAGGGAGAGAGAGAGAATCTTAGCAGACTCCACACCTAGCACAGAGCCCAATGTGGGGCTCTATCTCCCAACCCTGAGATCATGACCTGAGCCGAAATCAAGAATCAGACACTTAACCAGCTGAGCCACCCAGGTACCCCCACAATTTAATTCTTTAAAATAAATCTAGATAGATGATAGATAGATAGATAGATAGATATAGATAAATAGATAGACTGATCAATCTTAAAAGTGGGAGGGGAAATGTGTGTAGATAAACATATCTACATATATTTTATATACCTCCCATTGATTCTGTTTCTCTGAGAACCCTAGCTAATATAATATCTCTCTAGTATGTGCTCTCCCATGGAAGAGGTGCAGTAACTATTTCATGAGTGGATGGAACTGGAAATGAATGAATAAAGTAAATAGGAGATGAAAACTGCTGAAGAATATGAGACAATTGAGTACAGGGACAAGGAGAGCAGAGAAAGTCTTGGTGGGGTGGGCAGTATCCTGAGGGTAAGGCCTCAGGTGTTCCACCTCTTAACCAGTTTTCCTAGACAAGGCCCAGGGCAGGTGGCGCCTATTTGGTAATAAAGACAGTATGTGAGGCCAGAAGTTCTTTTGGCTGAATCTTTAAGAGACCAGGGTTCAGACAGAGTAGTGGTGAAGAAACTCCCAAGCAGTGAGTCAGTACCCAGTAAATGCTGTAGCCTGCCTAAAATAATCACATAATTGTTATCTAGTTGTGCACCTAAGTTCAGTAGCGTAGGCCAGCCCCAACCCTCTATCTTTCCCATACTGCGCTCCCTTTTTTGCTCATCAAACCTATTGTGTTGCCTACATCTTCCTTCACACTCTCCCTGACACATTTATACCCAGAGCCCCTTATCTCTCACTACTGTGCACCAACTTTGGTGGCCGGTCAGCTGCTTTGGGCTTCCCAGCATTGCCCAGACTGGGCCACATTTAAAAGCCATATCACTCTCTAGTTTCTGCAAATACAGGAACTATATAAGCAGGGTGTTTTTTTTTTTTAAGGAAAACTGTAAAATGTGGACAGTAAATTACATTGCTGCTTTCCCCTCCCATTGAAAAATGGCAGGCTGCTGAGTGGTTTGGAGCTCAGTCAGTGTTTCAGATTAAAGGGAGTTGAATGTAAACCTCACATTACTTCTAGAGCATGAAAAAGATAGAACCTTAAATAGTCCCCATAACTGACAGAGAGAAAGGGGGTGACTGTCAGTCGTTAATGCTATTTTTGTATTTGTATATAGATAGAAGGTCTCTGGCGCTTTTTAAAGTGCAAGTATGCCCATTTTAAAGCAAGCCAATTTAAGAAAATCCAGTCTAGCAAAACAGATGAATTAGCAAGTGGTTTTCCATCCTACGAAAGAATTCTTCTCTCCGAAAGCAATTAAGACAGTCTCTACAATTATTAATGGTTTAAAAGGTACCACAAATGTGTTTCTAATGATCCAATAGAAAAGTATTTCCCTTATTGAAGGGACCTGGTAATTATTTAGCGACTATAATGAGCTGTATCCGTATTGCATTATTTAAAACCTGTATTTACTGGAAGCCTATATTGGGCAAAAGATTTCCTACACATACACAAATGGCCCCTCTTGTCAAATTGAATTGTAAAAGGAAAATTAAAAGCACATAAAAAATATAATTTAGGAATGAGATTATTTGAGATTCAAAATATTATTCCTATGTACCCATTTTATTTTATTTTTTTAAGATTTTATTTATTTATTTGAGAGAGAGACAGAGACAAAGCATGAGCATGAGCAATGAGGAGGAGGTAGAGAGAGAGGGAGAAGCAGACTCCCTGCTGAGCAGGGAGCCCAATGGGGAGCTCCATCCCAGGACCCTGGGATCATGACCTGAGCCGAAGGCAGAGGCTTAACCAACTGAGCCACCCAGGAACCCCCTATGTACCCATTTTAAAACAGCATTGACTTTAAACAAAAATTGAGTGTTTGACATTACGGAAGTCTTGAATACAGAATTTTTTCAATCCTCGGGTATATTGTGATTCCCTAGTACCTCTAAAGCACTGTGCTATCCCCTAAAGTGGGTATGAGATGAAAGTGATGTTATCCCTCCAAGAAAGCTGGAGAAATAAACCATTCATATGAACCACTTAAGAAATGAGGTCATGGGCGCCTAGGTGGCTCAGTGGGTTAAAGCCTCTGCCTTCAGCTCAGGTCATGATCTCAGGGTCCTAGGATCGAGGCCCGCACTGGGCTCTCTGCTCAGCAGGGAGCCTGCTTCCTCCTCTCTCTCTGCCTGCCTCTCAGCCTACTTGTGATCTCTCTCTCTCTCTCTGTCAAATAAACAAATAGATAGATAGATAGATAGATAGATAGATAGATAGATAGATAAATAGAAAAGAAATGAGGTCATAAATCATACAGTGCCACACAGAGTGTTACAAATGGCAAGTACAAGAGGAAAGGAGAGACCAGGATGGGCTGAAGTTGTGAAAGATATGAAATTTGAGCTTGCTGTTGAAGGAGAGACAGATGAGAGGAAGAATAGCAAGAATTTGCACCAAAGCAGGTTTGGAACAAGTCCAAGAAAAGACTTAAAAATGGGAGGGAAAAAGGGCAAAGTGTAGAGATAGAAGGAAAGAAATGGAACTACCTAGAAAATCAATCATCAAATAGCAAGCAATGGAAACAAATGGAACAGTACAGAGTCAGAAGGATCATAATCATAAGAGATTGAATTCCACAACATCAAAAGGCAGCCAAGCTGGCTCTCAGGGCCCTATTGTTCAGGCTGATTCTATCCACAAGATTTGTGCTAAAAGAATACACAGCTGACCCTTCAACGACTTGGAGATTAGAGGCGCTGACCCCCATGTGGTTGAAAATCCATGTATAACTTTTGACTTCCCAAAACTTAACTATTAATAGCCTGCTTTTGACTGGAAGCCTTACATTAAATATAAATAGTCGATTATACATTTTGTATGTGATATGTCTTATACACGGTATTCTTATAATAAAGAAGAGAAAATGTTAATAAGAAAACCATGAGAAAATACATTTACATACTGTGCTATATTTATTTTTAAAAATTTGTCTAAGTGGGGCGCCTGGGTGGCTCAGTGGGTTAATGCCTCTGCTTTTGGCTCAGGTCATGATCTCAGGGTCCTGGGATCGAGGCCCGCATCGGGCTCCCTGCTCAGCGGGGAGCCTGCTTCCCCCTCTCTCTGCCTGCCTCTGCCTCCTTGTGATCTCTCTCCCTCTGTGAAATAAATAAATAAATAAATCTTTAAAAAAAAAAAATTTGTCTAAGTGGACCTATGCAGTTCAAACTCATGCTGTCCAAAAGTCAGCTGTACTATACCTTGACAGTGTCCAAGTGACATTTAAACCTTTTCACGATGGACCTTGTTTGATACTCTAGAGTTCTTTTTTCCATTAATTTGCTAGCACTAACAGTTCTATCACAAAATGCTTAACAAAGTGTTAACAGCAATGTAAATGGTCTATCCTGTTCTCATGCTCACTGCACTTATGAAGTGTCCTCTCTACACCTAAGATAGATTTCCTTAGTGCAGCCCCTGACTCCACTGAATCCCCTACAACTATTGGAAACTTTGTTCATGATCACCCAAGGGATAATATGTGCTATTTCACTAAGTCATAGTAAGGTGGAAGATTTTGAGCAAGATCTGTGGGTTTATTGCCCTAAAAATAAGTTTTTTGTGGAAATTTAATTTCCACAGCAGGATCAGAAATAAAAGTTATCCTGTCACACACACACAAATAAGAGTTCTCCTGGCACCAAAAGAACTCTCTCTGGCACCTGGCTGAGGGACTAAAGTAAAGTTTAAAAGATCCAGGGCTAGAGGGTGAAAGATAATTCACTCTGCATACCAAATATCCCAGTTATATTTCTAAATCAGTATCTTTCAGTTGTGTAACGCTTCACACTTTAAAAATTCTTTCCCTTACCTTGTCTCATGTTCTAAATACTTTAAAATAAAATACCCTTAAAAACTAGAAAATACTAATTTGCTTTATCATGGTATAATATATATACAGTATAAAGCACAAATCTTAAGCATACAACTCAGTGAATTTGTACATTTAAATACACACACACGCATAGCCCTAAGCAAGCACCACTCCAAATCAGGATATAAAACATTTCCAGCACCCCAAAGACTCTCTTGTACTCCTCTCCTCAATAATATTTTTCCTCATAGCACTGAAACTTTTTTTTAAATAAAAATTAAAGTTAGAGGCAATAACTCTCAGCTATACTCAATCCGCTAATGTTTGGGGAAGCTTATTTCAAAATTTCAATTTTAAGGAGTAGTGATACACTTCCAAAGATTCAAGAAGTAGTGGAAAAAAGCAAAAAAAAAAAAAATTACCTGTGTTCATGGTTTCCCCAGGGAAAAATGTACTAACCCTCTCTCCTCAAACCCCAGCCTTTTGAGTACACTCATTAGGAATTTCTCTTAAATACTTTTAGAAGAAAATCATATGTAAGAAATGTTGATAACAGGAAAAACAAGTACCAGAAGACAATTATTAGCCTTTAAAAAAATTTAACCTAGGAATATACCCCATGATATAGCCATTACCAACATATGAGTTCAGTAGAAAGAGGACAAAGGGAATTGAGCAATGGGGATAGCTGGCCTGGCTATTTTTTTCCTTTTTTTTTTTTTTATTAATTTTTATGCTTTTAACTTTTATCTTGTTTAGCATAGAAATAGGATACCAGCATAGATGTCACTGAGGGCAAGAATCAGAAGCAAAAAACAATTCCCAGAAAAGGGAATTTCACACTTTTCTGAGAAAGTTAGACTGGGTTATTTCAGGAAACTATAGACTTATGACTATATAAATAGTTAAGCAAGTGGGGTTTTTTTTCCCTGTAGGCCACATAACACAAACCACAGACAATAAATATCACTTGTGAAAATCAGGCAGAATGAAGAGAAGTTTCACAAATGCAACAAACTATAGACAGATAGCACCGAGACACCTCACCACAATAACCTCCTCCATGGTCAGGGTTTGAAGCACATTCTACTATTAGCAAAGGCTGAAGTCCTTAAATTTAATCATCATCAATTTACTGAAAATACAAAGATGAAATCTTATGAGAGCTGCAATTACACACTTTTGCCCATCACTCAACAGCTGTCTATGGTACTGTAATGACAATGTTATTTGTAACATGCACGATATGACCAAAGCTAGCTTTGAGCAAAGCAACTTAGATAAAAGTTTGAGACCCTGGGTTTAGAAGGGTCTCTAACTTTCTCTACTCCCTGACATAATTTCTATTCAGTATTCACTATTGCCCATAGCAACAAGAGGTAAGAGAACTAAGCCTAGCTTCCAACTACCATGTAACCAATAGCATCAAAAAATACTGGAATCAAAACAGAAAAAACTACTGTTCCTTTGCTATCATTTTCTTTCTCATTCTCATGGCCAATAGGACATGTCAGGTTGAATTATAAAAGGAAAATTAGAAGTAAATAAAAAATATAATCTTAAGAATGAGATTATCTGAGATTCAAAATAATATTCTTATGTATCCATTTTCACACGTAGTAACTTTAAACAAAAAAATTAGTGCTTGATAATTTCTCCTCTGTTAGCTGGTCATAAGCACCCTTTGTCCCACCAGCCCTTTGTGTGAACTAACAAGCCTCCGTGCCACAATGGTAAATGGTATAGGCTTCATTAATATACAACTTTTATTGACAATTCCAGGGCTCACCAGATTTTAGAGTTGGTTGTGTGATCCAATGATAGGCAATACTGGCTGCAAAGTCATTTGGTATCTCATAGTCTAGAGCCCAGTAAGACTCCAGGACTTATTCACTGAATGGTGTACAATTCTCTAGATGGCATGTGCTGGGGGTCTGCATTGTGATTCTCCTTAGGTGGTTGTTAAAGACTGAATGTTTGTGTCCCTCAAAATTTATATGTTGAGGCCCTAACCCCTAGTGGGACTATATTTGGAGATGGGTCCTTTAAGAAAGTAATTAAATGATGTTATGAGGTTGGATCCCTGATTCAATAGGATCAATATCCTCGTAAGAAGAGACACCAGAGACCTCGCTCGCTCTCTATCTATATCTATCTAGCTCAGTCTCTTTCTGCCCATGCACTGAAGAGAAAGCTATTACCAGAAACCAATCCTGCTGGTCCTTGATCTGGAACGTCTAGCCTTCAGAACTATGAGAAAATAAGTATCTCTTAAGCCACCCAGTCTCTGGTATTTTGCTATGGCAACTCAAGCAGACTAATATAGGGGGATTTCCACAAACTTCACACAGTGTCTTTTCTCACCACCAATACTACTCCTATCATAAAGTCTGCTTGGTCATATGGCCTAAGCAGGAAGGTCACCTGCACCACAACCTAGAACTAGTGCAGAACACTTTCTTACTATGGGCCCTACTCAAGGATGGCAGTCTTTTGCATCATGCAGAAATATGTTGAAGAAATATTCCCAAGTTAGAATATATTGCCTCTATAACTTAAAAGGCCAGGCAAATGTACTTACCTCTTGGTGCTAGGAGGTTTGAAATGCAACAATTTATTCTTTATTTTGGACAGATATTCCAGTGTGCCCCAAATCACTGTACTCAAAGGAAGTCACTATTGTGGTGAGCACCTGAATCTTTATAGGGTTTGTCTTTGACCATCTAAAGCACATGTATCAGGCGCCTGGGTGGCTCAGTGGGTTAAAGCCTCTGCCTTCGGCACAGGTCATGATCTCAGGGTCCTGGGATTGAGGGCCGCATCGGGCTCCCTGCTCGGCAGGGAGTCTGTTTCCTTCTCTCTCTCTGCCTGCCTCTCTGCCTACTTGTAATCTGATCTCTCTCTCTGTGTCAAATAAATAAATAAAATCTTTAAAAAAAAATAAATAAAGCACACGTATCTACAAAAACTTCCAATATGCTTGCCATGTTTTGTTTATCTACTCCTATGAACGTGGTGTTATTAATATACAGGATGAAGGGGCGCCTGGGTGGCTCAGTGGATTAAAGCCTCTGCCTTCGGCTCAGGTCATGATCTCAGAGTCCTGGGATCGAGGCCCGCATTGGGCTCTCTGCTCAGTGGGGAGCCCGCTTCCTCCTCTCTCTCTGCCTGCCTCTCTGCCTACTTGTGATGTGATCTCTCTCTGTGTGTCAAATAAATAAAATCTTTAATATATATATATATACAGGATGAAGGTGATATACTACAGAATGTCCAGAGAGTATATATCCCTTTGGACTATATTATGTTAGAGGGTGAAAAATAAAACATAATTCTAGAACTATTATCATTCTAGTGTATGCAAGCTGTTTCTAATCTCCTCCCTTCCAGTTAGGAACGGAAAGAACAAAACACCAGACTAATGCTTATATACCATGTATGAAAGGCTGTGTTAATCTGTACTAGCACAAATACCACATCTGGCACAGCAGCTGCAAATGGCCTCTTGCTTGGTGGATTTTGCAATAATCTTCTCTAATCCTTCAGGATCTGTATGTTTTTTGAAGAGGTCAGATAAGACTGGTAAATAAAATGTGGATATGATAGGAACCGCCTCTATCCTTTAGGTCTTTAATGGTGGCACTAATCTCTATGTCTTCATGATATGATATTCTTAGCGATTTACTGTCTTGGCTAGGGCTGAAGGGTAATTTCAGAGGCTTCCATTGGGCCTTCCTCAATACAATAATTCTTACCCCCCTTGGCCAAAGAACCAAAGTGGAAATTCTGCCAACTATCTATATACACATTTTAATTATACATTCTGAGCCCAGTAAAGTGACCACAGAGTGGATCTGTGGACCCACTAGACTCATTGTGAGCCAGACCTGAGTCAGAATTACATTTATTACTGGCCTTCATATATCCTACCCACCCCTTCCACAGAAGGGGACCATAGGTCTCTCAACATTCATTTCAACTTGGACCCTGTCTCCAACCGTCCTCAAAATGTTTAAGTATTCCCTTTTTCCCAGTATACAGTCATCTAAATACATGGCCTTAGTTCCTTTGGGGAATACTAGAAGAACCATTACCACATACATTTGACATGCTGTTGCAGGATACTTCTTCCTAAAAAGCCTACCCTTCCCTTCAATTTATGGCTTCTAAATCTAAAAACTGGCTCAGGTCTAAAACAATGGCAAAGAACTGTGGCTTTTTATTAAGGCAATTGCCCTCAGCTTCCTGATTACCCACCCTGCTAGGTTCTGCATCTCCTTTTCGGTTTAGATCCTTTTTTCCTTCCTTAGCAAGCTCAGAACTTCCCTGGCCACATTAATTTTGACTTGAAACTTGCTATTTATTGGTCAGGATCTGAGGGGTGGCCTGTGTGGTTTTGCAAGGCAAAGGCTGTGTTGCCTTCAGGTAGGAGGTGGAGTCTTTAACAAATAAAAGGCTACTTTTGCAAGCCTAAAAAGTCCAGGGAGAGTTAATTAAGTTCCTTGACGCTGATGTTCCCATCTCAAGTTTTAGGGTCTTACTCTTTTCCAAAAATAGGAAAATTTGGCATAGCGAAATTAGTTGTATGTCCTTGGCATAGCAAATTTGTTAGGGCTAAAAATTTAACCTTTTCTGTAAACATGCTAATCTTTTTTTTTTTTAAGATTTATTTATTTATTTTAGAGAAGGAGAGAGAGAGCATGAGTGGGGAGGGCAGAGGGAGAGGAAGAGAGAATATCAAGTAGACTCCACACTGAGCACAGAGCCCTACACGGGGCTCGATCTCAGGACCCTGAGATTACCACCTGAGCTAAAACCAAGAGTCTGACACTTAAATGACTGTACCATCCAGAAGCCTCAAAATGTGTTATTCATAAAATTAAATCTTGGTTGTGGTCCTCAGTACTTTCTGCCCTCAAGCTGCAGATGAGTCTCTTTATTTGCGGCTAAGGAGAGCCCAAGTTCCATACTTCTTTGATTAGTAATCATCGTCTTTCTCTTATGCCTTAAAGACACTCAGCGTAGGCACAGAAGTCCATTATCCTTATAATTAGTACTTTCATCTCTCAAATGTCTGAGATGTTGTACCATCCAGTTCATTCTCTTCCATGGTACCCCATCCAGTTTATCACCAGTGACAAGTGAAACAAATGAATGACTACTTCATGATAGGGATTAAATGCCATTTGCCAGCCAACTGCAGTAACCCAGCTCCAAAATCCTATATTAGAGTCAACTTCCTTAGAGCCTTCTGGTACCAAATCACTTAGGTCAATTTCCCTAGGAAATATTCTGAAGGAGTTTTGAGTGCCTAAAGTTTATTGAGGGTCCTTCAAATTGACACCTGTGGGGGTGTAAAGGAAGTAGGTGTGGACAGAAAGAAGAACTGAACTTCAATGCAGTCACAACAAAGGATTCAGTTGTCATACTGGAAATCTCCGGAGCTGGGATGGCCCTTCCTCAAAGAAGTGAGATTGAGCCTTTGTTCCCCTGCCTGACCAATCATTGTATATAAGCTGCCTCTAGGAAAGAAGTAGTGTGACCTAGTGTAAGACAACCCTTTGGCTGGGGACAATTCCCAGGGAGGGACTTAGCTTAGGGCCCTCAGTCTCCAAACTTCTCAGTTACTGGGAAAATTAGGAGAGATCTGGATAGTAGTCTTCAGTATCCCCTAGGTAGTATAAACTCACACTCCACACGTACACACACACACACACACACACACACTTTTTTTTTTTGTAATGAGACCTAGGATAATGCTAGAAACAATGCTTCCTTTGATAGATTTTTCTAAGAAAAATAAGGCACCCTATCCTTCAAGATGCTGAAAACTCTTCTTCTACCACAAGAAAAATATATAATGATTTCAATCAAGGACATGTTCAAGAATTTAAATATTCTTGCCACAATGAAACCAAAACATAACATCTAATACAAATAAATGTCAGTTCAAATTATTTAATTGCACAAACATAGACTAGAAGAGACCTGATATAACATTTCATGCAGAAAATATGCAGGGAGGTTAGTTGTTTCCAAACTTAATAGGTGTCAAGAGTATAAAGGCAACTACCAAGAAAGCAAGTGCATTTAATCTCTATTAATAGAAATACAGTATTACCAACAGATGTTATGGTTCTGCCATATATCCCATAATGGACAACCACATCTGGAGAAATACTCAGCTCTCAGTTTCATGTTTTAAAAGACACCATTCAGAACCAGACTGAGTCCCAATAGTAGCAATCAGAGTTCTGAAAATAATGCCTTATGGAGAAAAGCTGAAGGGTAAGGGGTGGTTACTCCAGAAAGGAAAGACCTTCATGGGAAAGAAGGGAGTCAACTGAATATACTGCGTCTGGGTTTCTCCAGAAAGAAGGACTAGGATTTGTGGGTAGAAATTACAAGGAACAAATCTCAACTCAATATATGAAAAACTTTCAATTAGAACTGTCTGACAATGGAGCTAGAAGTAATGGCTCTGTCCTCAAAGTGCCTAAGCCAAAGCTCTTCTCAAGGATGCTACGGGTAACCCACTGCCCTGCCCTGACACACACTTTAAATTTTTATTTTTCTAATACTAGGGGTTGAGAACTAAGACCACATCAGGTCAGAGAAGGAATACATTTCCAAAAAAGGCTATTTTTTTCCTTTACTTTTCATTGAACATCTCAACTATACATAAAATTCTCCTGAGCTCGGCAATAAGGCAGGAATCCTGCTTCTATTATTTCACCTTCCCAAGGAAACAGAAGCATGGATGAATGAAAGAGTGAATGAACAAATAAATGATAAAATGACAAATAGTTCATTAATAAACCAATACAACTCAGATATTCTTTTTTTTTTAAAGATTTTATTTATTTATTTGACACAGAGAGAGAGAGATTACAAGTAGGCAGAGAGGCAGGCAGAGAGACAGGGAGAGGAGGAAGCAGGCTCCCTGGTGAGCAGAGAGCCCGATGTGGGCCTCGATCCCAGGACCCTGAGATCATGACCTGAGCCGAAGGCAGAGGCTTTAATCCACTGAGCCACCCAGGCACCCCAACTCAGATATTTCTTATCTCATATCTAGATGTGCCCATCCATATTCTTACACTCAAGAACTTCCCAATAAAGTGAGTTATCTGCGTGAACTCAAGTAAATTGTCACCTCCTTGGGCTCCAGTTGCCACATCTGGGAATAAAAACAGCAGCTGGAACAAAATAATCCCTCAGTTTCTCTCAGCCTGAATAGTCTCATAGCCCAAGGAAAGAAGGTATTGTTTTTATTAAGAATGCCTTAGAAGTCATTAGTTATCCAAGAGAAGCAGCTTTTTTTTTTTTTACTATATGAAAGTAGTTATGGAAGATTTGTTGTTGAAATTTATGACTTAGTAAAACACCTAGAAGAAAGCAAGAGATAAAGAACTCAAAAGAAGAAAAATCTCAGTGTGCTTTTGATTTTAATTTCCCTGGAGATACTACCTTACACCAGTTAGAATGGCAAAAATTGACAAGGCAAGAAACATCAAATGTTGGGGAGACTATGGAGAAAGGGGAACCCTCCTATACTGTTAGTGGGAATGCAAGTTGGTACAGGCACTTTGGAAAACAGTGTAGAGGTTCCTCAAAAAATTAAAAATAGAGCTACCCTATGACCCAGCAATTGCACTACTGGATATTTACCCCAAAGATACAGATGTAGTGAAAAGATGGGCCAAACTGTGGAAAGAGCCGAGATGGCCTTCAACAGATGAATGCCAATGGAGCTAGAAGTAATGGCTCTGTCCTCAAAGTGCCTAAGCCAAAGCTCTTCTCAAGGATGCTGGGGGTAACCCACTGCCCTGCCCTGACACACACTTTAAATTTTTATTTTTCTAATACTAGGGGTTGAGAACTAAGACCACATCAGGCCAGAGAAGGAATACATTTCCAAAAAAGGCTAATTTTTTCCTTCTTTAACACTAAAGAAGATGTGGTCCATATATACAATGGAATATTACTCAGCCATCGGAGAGAATGAATACCCAACTTTTGCATCAACATGGATGGCTCTGGAGGTGATTATGCTAAGTGAAATAAGTCAAGCAGAGAAAATCATAATCATATGTTTTCACTTATTTTTGGAACACAAAGAATAGCATGGAGGAGATTAGGGGAAGGAAGGGAAAAATAAAGGGGGGAAAATCAGACGGGGAGACAAACCATAAGAGACTATGGACTCCAAGAAACAAACTAAGGGTTTTAGAGGGGAGGGGGGTGAGAGGATGGGTTAGCCCGGTGATGATTAAGGAGGGCACCTATTGCACGGAGGACTGGGTGTTATATGCAAACAATGAAACATGGAACACTACATCAAAAATGAATGATGTACTGTATGGTGACTAACATAACATAATAAATAAAAAAAGGAAGAAAGGAAAAGAGACAGTAAGAGAAGGAGGGAGGGAAGGGGGGAGGGAGGGAGAGAAAGGGACAAAGGAAGAAAGGAAGAAAGGGAGAGAAGAAAAATCTCTAGGATAATCAGAGATGTTTATTTGGCTTGGTTTTTCACTTTTTTTTTTTTTTTGACAGTGAGAGAGATCACAAGTAGGCAGAGAGGCAGACAGAGCGGGGGGCGGGGGGGGGAAGCAGGCTCCCCGCTGAGCAGAGAGCCCAATGCGGGGCTCGATCCCAGGACCCAGAGACCATGACCTGAGCTGATGGCAGAGGCTCAACCCACTGAGCCACCCAGGCGCCCCAGTTTTTCACTTTTTATTTGTTCCTATGAGTTCACAGAAATGTTTCAAAAATCTACTACTCAATGTTAAGTATTCATGACTAGCAGGAAGTCAGTTGATTTTAAGAACTCTGAACTTGGAAGAACATCCTCCTTAGAAATGATGCTTTAAAAAAAAAAAGAAGATATTGAGGACTTTTAATTTTTTTGGAAGAAAACATTGTGTAATACTATTAAAATCAGAACATAACTGAGGCATTTTTTTTTAAAGACAGGGACGTCATGTTACATATGTGTTCAGTATTTGTGTAATATTTCAAGTTTATCATCTTGTATTTGAAGAATTAAACATAATTATACGATGTTATTAAAATTATTTAAAATATAGTGAAGCTACTATTAAATAACTTTTTATCTGAACCCAAAAAAAGGAAAAAAGTGTGATTTTTTTTTCCCATCTAAGAGCAGCACCGTAGTTTAATATAGTGAGGAGCTGACTAAAAAGTATACTTTGAATGGTAACAAAAGGCACATTCTTCCTTAAACATTTACTTCAAATCTAACACAGACCTGAAATATATACATTTGTTATTACTGTGGGTTCTGGTACTCTGATCACTGCTAAAATGCAATATACTCTGAAGGAACAACACAACCTAAACATTTATCTTGGATTAATTCAACAGATTAACTATTCACTTAAAATGCTAGCCATAAGCCGCTATAAATCAGCTGCTAAGAAAACTAGTGTAATCTTCATCTACATGAAGAGAAGTGTAATTTCATAATAATGAAAATATAAGCCAGGGAAGGAAAATGTCAATATAATGCGGGAGATGGCTGGAAGTAAAGCAGGTGAACGAGAGAAAGGTTAGAAGGTATAGATGTCCACATGGGAGCACCTCGTAAAAGAGCAGCAAAATGGGAGAGAGTAGGAGTTCTGGAAGTAGAATGAGATTCTGCACCTTGGGGGCTGACTTGAAGGATAAATCTTAATGACTCCAAGAATGGGTCGGGCACCCAAACTTAAAGAATTAGCTAATGTTTCTGAGGTGCTTTCCTATTTACAAAGTATTTTCATATTCTTGATAGCATTTAATCCATCCACCCTTTCAGAGGGTGTCCATCTAGTTACCTCATTTTTAAAGATGGAAACTAAGGCTGAGATGAAATGATTTGCCTGATTCACACCAGGCCTTCCACCTCCAATCTTACATACTCGGCACACACCACAGTGCTACTTCAAGATGGTTTTTGATTTTTTTTTCTTACTTGGCAGATATTAGGAGGAAAACAGACTAGTGAAAAATAAATCATAATGAACTACACTACACTTGATATATTTCAAAGTGCTTTTTACACACAGTCTGTTGTTTGCTCCTCAGGAACTATTATCTCCATTTTATCGATTAAAGAAACTATGACATAGAATAACTCAAAATTCTATAGGAAATTATTGAGGTGGAATTACAAGCAAAGTCGACCAACTCTGCTTTTCCCATGCCACCAGACTGATCCTTTTTCTGGTGCATGGTTTTTGCAAAGCTGATCTTAGGACTAGGCCATGATGTATGAGACTTAGAGAAAACAAGGTTGGAGGAAGAAGGGAAAGTCTCCCAGTTTACACAGAGATCAAATAGGATGCCATAGCCAGAGTTACATTAAACTTGTCTGAAAAAGCCTACAAGTTAAAATATTAACAATAATAATAAGTGCTTTGGAAAGGAAAGAACAAGGCCTCTGCTAGAATCACTACATGGCTCTCCTCTGACTGCTGCCTGAACCACAAAGAAATGCAGTATCAAAGATCAACATACAAAAAGAATGAACCACAACAGACTTCCAGTTATAGGATGAATAAGTCATGGGGTGGAAGGGCACAGGATAGGGAATATAATCAGTGGTATTGTAGTGGTGTTGTACACTGACAGATGGGAGCTACACCTGTGGCGAGCATAGCACAATGTACAAAGCTGTGGCATCACTCTGTTGTACACCTGAAACGAATGCAACATTGTACGTTAACCACACTTCAATTAAAATAATAAGCCACAGCAAATGAATGAGTAAGAGGCATTATGAGCCCCATTTGAGCTGCCAAAATAATGATGCCAGTTTTTCTAAAGCTGCATTGAAGGTTGGGGAAGGCATCTTTATACCATAGATGAGAAAAATGTTTTTACCAACTAAGCTCATCATGTGTATGTGGAAGTCAATCGGAAGGTATTTTACTTTTATAGGGCAGTGAGTACATATTCCCAGAAAAACTGAATAAAATTTGAATAATATCTCATTTATTACAGATGACATATTTCCTTTTTTGAGCTCCCTGACCTGCTCTATTTGATGTTCAGTAACAGATTAAAATGTATTTATGAAAAGTCGTAAGTGATACTAATATTTTGCTGATACTCTTATTCAAGAAGAAGATTGCTTATGTCATGCTGCAGTTGGTTTACTGATTTTAAAAACTGAAAAATAAAGATCTGAGAAATAATTAGCTCAGCAATTCCTGACCTCAATTTAGTAATACAGTCTTTCTACCCATCTCACACCAGGATAGCTTCAATTACTCCAAAGTCTATCATGGAATTTTTCCAAATGTCTCAAAATAAACCAAAGAAAAAAGTTACAAAACTTTTAGGAGATAAGATGGCAAGAGAGTGTCACAAAATCAAATTACAGGTAATGCAAGTCTAAAAAGAAATCTGGAGATCACTGGATTAGACAAGTGGCTTTCAACCTTGGCTGAAAGGAGAATCTCTGTGAGATTTTTTAAAACCCTAATGTCCACGCTACACCTCAGACCATTCATGTCAGAATCTCCAGGAGTAGGACCTAGGAATGAATATTTTTTCTGGTTCCCCAGGCAATTTCAGTGTATGGCCAAGGTTGAGAACCACTTGAATAGAACCATTTAAAGACAAGATCCTGAAAACAGTGCTATCTTCTGTTAGGCTTAAGGGAAGAAAAGTATGAAAAATGAAGTGAGAGCTAGCTGAATCACTTCCTAACTGTATGACTAAGGCAAGTCTTCACTTCTCTGAGTCTCTAGACTTTCCCAGAGGGCTGCCATGAAGAAGACACTAAATGAGAGAACATGCAAAAGCCCCTAGCCCACTACTTGATGCATAAAAGCACCAAATAAATCTCCCTTTCCTCCTCTTCCATCCCCACAGGTGTCTTAGGTAAGTACTACTTCCTGCCCAAATGGATTAGAGAGTAATAGATCTAATCACAGGTCAAAACTCTTCCCAAAGTATTTTTAGGCAAATACAACTACAGCCATTCTTTCACCAATAATGGAATAAAAATATACACAGTGTCTTCAATTCATTAATAACTCCCATACCAAAAGCTCACCTAAAAATTGGTTGTTTGAGGCAAAAATGAGATATATTTTTCCAGTCAGCTAAGCCAGAGGATTGAGAATCATTGGTAATTGCCAGTGTTGGCAAAGATATACATTTTTTAAAAAAAGGCCGTGTTGATATAAATTAGCACATTTTTTGGAGAGTAATTTGGCAGTACCTATCAAAAATTTAAATGTACATACTCTTCCCTTAAATTAACCTACTTCTGGGTACCTATCCTAGAGACATACCTATATGTATACCAACTCAAAGAGATAATGTTATGTTTTTGTATTCATGGTATTTAACAACTTTCTGAACTCCTTCGTTTGCAAGACTAGAAGGTGAACCCCTGTGGGAAGAATCTCTTGAGTCTTGCTTATCAGGTGAGAAGGGCTGCACTTGCCAACAGGGCCCATGTTATGGACATATTTTCTTCGGCTTACAATGTCATGCTGCTTGAAATGTATACTTATTTTGTTTGTCAAGCACTATTTCCATTAATCCATTTATGGCTCTATTTATTTATCTTATTTCAAATAATATATAAATACCTATGAATAGACCATTTAACCCAAACAATGATATTAACAATAACTTATATCTATTTATATGTCCTCCCCATGCCGTCCTCTGTCTGCCCTCCACCCTCGCTACCTCAGAAGTAACCACTATCCCAAACTTTGTGTTTATTTTTCCTTTGCTTGTTTTTGAATGTTACAAAAAATCATATTGTACTATATATAGATTTCTGGGATTTTCTTTTTCACTCAGCATTTTGTGACAGATTCATCTTGCTGTTATCTGTATTTTCACTCATTGCAAGTAAATATTCCATCGTGAAAATTAGCCATAATTATTTATCTTTTCCTCCTATGGTCAGCATTTTTGTGTTTCCATTTTGAACTATTAAGAACAGTGGTACTATGAACACTTTCTGACATTTTCATAGCACCAGGAGAACTTCTGACAGGAAATCTGGCTGCCATCAGAGTAACCTCATCACCCACAAGAGTCATCAATGGGCTCCCCTACAAGGCTTAATTTCTCTCCTCACTATTGCCCCCAACCAGACTAATTCAAGGCAATGTAGTGAGGGGACCTATAAAAAGCACAAGCACACCTTTAAAAAGGCAGCACTTGGGAGTGAGCATTTATTAGCATACTGGCCCCTTCCAGAACTATCCTGCTATCTCTAACCCCAGACTGACTTCTTCCTTGCCCATCTCCTGCCAGAATTTTAGATACTTTTATGTGAAATACATATTCTTGAACAGTTTGATTTCAGTACTTTACTCCTATCATTTAAAAAAAATAACTCCAAAAAGAATTATAGCTACTGATAATAACTCCCACAGATATTCTTGTTTGGCATTCAAACTTGATATCTAATACCACAAAATGCAAAGAGGACTCCTTGACTCACACACACATGCACACACACACACACACACAAGCCTGAATGAAAAGTCCAGTATCAATAGCTACTTATAACCCATTTTATTTCCTCTTACTAAGGTAAGACATAAAAGATTTAGGACAATTTAGTGGAAGGGAAGAGAAGGGTAAGGATGGGAAGAGAAGGGAAAGGAGGAAGGGAGAAAGAGAGAAAGAAAGAGAGACAGAGGAAGGGAGGAAGAGAGACAGAGGAAGGGAGGAAGAGAGAAAGAGGAAGGAAGGAAGGAAGGAAGGAAGGAAGGAAGGAAGGGAGGGAGGGAGGGAGGGAGGGAGGGAGGAAGAATAACCCATGCATTGTCTTATAATGATTTTTTTCACTTAATTAATTAAGAATAGGGCTTGTAGTTATTTGTAATCCCTCTGGAAATACTGTTTCCATCTCACCAGAGTTTGACATCTTTGCTGTGTTCCCATTATCTAAAGACTTCAAGTTACATAAATTATTTCCTTTAAATTCAGTTTTTAAAAATTGCTGCCTCCTCTTAAGAAAGAAAAAACAATAGGACCCCCCAACCAGGGGCCAACTAAAAATAGCCTTGTAGATAACTGAGCGCCCACCCTTTGCTTTTCTATTCAGATTACAGGTGTTACAGCGGGAAGAGGAAAGGAGGCCCCCTGACCTCTCTATTGCTAAACACACTCACCAGTTCCACTATCCACCACAGCCAACATCCTCAGGATCCAGGAACTCCCTTCAACCCCCTCCTTCCAGTCAGCACCTCCATACACTGAGTACTGCCCCTTTGCTTTGGTCAGCCACTTCCTGAGTCCTGCCAGTACAATGGGGAACACTGGTGCAGGACACCCAGCCAGTGAACTACTTTCAGCTCCAACAGATTCTCGAGCACTACTCAATAATCCCTTCCAGAGCCCATTTATGAGCAACTGTTGCTGGCCCCCGCAAACAGCTTAATAAAAGCAAGTCATTCTTCCTAATCCTCATGCCTTGTGACTGGTGCCAGTCTCTCCACACACCTCTTCACAAAGACAATTGAGATCATCTGCATGAACTTCCTCAGTATCTCACACCTCCCCAACCCATGCTTTTATCTATTTTTATCTATACCCATTGATGCCAGCTTTCCCCTCATCCCTGAGGAAGTGACCTCCCTTTTCTGCTTTCTGGCTAATTCCTTCACCTGTGCTGGCAAATTCCACCCCCTCCCACATAGTTCAGAATCACCCTTATTCTTTCTTTCTCTAGTTTGGCTACTTCACACACTCAAGCATTCTCTTCTTAAAACCAACAGGGCGCCTGGGTGGCTCAGTGGGTTGAAGCCTCTGCTTTCGGCTCAGGTCATGGTCTCAGGGTCCTGGGATCGAGGCCCGCATCGGGCTCCCTGCTTGGGCGGGGAGCCTGCTTCCCCCTCTCTCTCTCTGCCTGCCTCTCTGCCTCCTTGTGATCTCTCTCCCTCTGTGAAATAAAATAAATAAAATCTTAAAAAAAAACAACAACAACAAACAAAAAAAAACCAACAAACAAAAAGCCTCCCATTGCAATAGCTTCCTAATTGGTCTCCCTGCATCTCATCTCACATTCTAAGTCTTATCCAATCTACACCACAGACAAAATCAGCTTTCTTTTTTAAAAAATTATTTTATTATGAAAACAACACATATTCAGAAAAAGTACACACAATAAGAGCAGTTTAAATTACTATAAAGTCATCTTTGTAAAATGCAAATCTAACCTTGTTCCTGACATTTTCCTAACCTTTTCAAAGTCCACCCCCCCACTGCCCTTCCGGTGAAGTCAAACCTCAGCAAACCACAGAGAGCCCTCTGGGAAGTCACCTCAGCCCACTCCTTCACCCTCATCTCCTACCAGGCCAGAAGGCCCGCCCCACACTCTAGCCTCATGGAATGTAACTCTTAGCTCTGGGCTTTGATCTTACCTAGCTCCCAATGAGAATCTGGGGTGCGTCCTCCCCTCCTCAATCTACCTCTTCCATTGCATTCTTGCATTGTTCTTAGGGAACAAAGTGTTACTGCTCTTTTCAGAAGATGCTATGACTAAAGCAAAAAAGGGACTCTTGGCACCATGCATGGCCAAAGCAGTATAGTTCTTAAAAGCCTTCACTGTTCACATGGAGCATCAGAACCAGTGAAGTTCTAACATATGTAGAACATGTCTACTCTGTCCAGAAAAAAACAAAAACAACAATACCAAAAAAGTAGAGATTTGAGGTGATCATTTTTGGTTATTTACAATGATTTGGAGGAAGGATTCTACTTTGACGAAAGACTATACCTCAGTAATTCCTACCCACAGTCCCTCACCACCCCAAAACTCAGGTCAAAGTGGCTGATGATATTATTACTGCCATTATTTTAGCTAACCCGTCCAGCTGTGCAAGCTAGAAACCTCAGACACATCCTTGACGTTTCCCTCCCTGCCCCTCAACCTACTACATACAACATCCTAGTTTGCTTCCTAAATTATCTCTTGAAGCCACCCATTTCTAGGCATCTCTAGCACCACTCTCCTCATCCAAGCTGTTACTGTCTCCCAACTAGACTATTGTAACAGCCCCTTCACTGATCGACACAATCCACTCTGGCCTCTTCTCATCCTTACTCCATATTAAGCAAGTTATCTCTGCAAAACACAAATATGATCATATCAACATCCCACTCCCATCTCTGTGGGGTTAAAACTTTTGAATGTCCTGCCTTTACTTTTGTGACAAGTCAACACTAATATTTTCAGCACCTACAACAAGATTTGGCACATAGTAAGCACATAATAAATTTGGATTACATGAATAAATGAGTATGACTTTCATCTATACTCCTCCTTTCTCTGAGAATTCTAGCCCTCTTGACTTTCTTTCAGTTCTACGGTCCCTCTAATTACTTGGCCTTCTTCCTTTCCCCCTTCGACAAGTTAATCCTACCTTCTTCCTTCAGATCAGAATTTAATCATCACGTTTCCAGAACAGCTTTCTCTAAATAACCTCAATAGTCCAAAGTCTTCCTTACAGGCTCTCACTGTACCATGAGCCTCTTCTCTACAGCTCTTATCACACTTAGAGTTTTATATGCTTGTGTAATTAGTTATTTCCACTGCTCTGTTAGCACTACGAAGGCAGGACTATGTCTCTTTTCCCTCATCAATATATCTCAGGTACTTAGCACAGGGTCTGACATTCAGGAGACATTCAAAAAATAGTGAACAGATTAACAAATGCATTATAAATTAATGTACTGAATGCCTGACTTTTTACATTTCCATTTTAATATAGGCCTGAAACCTAGAAGTTCATTTGAGAGTCAAATCACAGAAGATGGTTCTCTTTCTACTCTTCTTTTTTCTTTGAAATTTCTTGATGAAGTCTAAAGCATAATTTCTGAACTCCTAAAATGCAATGCTTTTAAATATTATTTCATCTGAATTGTTACATGACAATTGTCCTTTTTTAGAAGATACTATTCTGGATTTTGAAAACTCAAAACTAAAGAAGGAGACAGAATTTGCAATAATAAGCCCTGAATAAAATCAAAACCTTTCTAACCTAAAGCAAGATCTTATACTACCAACAAAGTCCACACTTTTTCTCTGGGCAAAAAAAATAAACTAATTTTAAATACAAATAGGGTTTGATGCTTCTTGCGGTATACTGGTATACATGCAGGATGTTTTGAAGAAATCATAATGTTTTAAACATCAGTGCATGTAGTTGGTCAATGTGTCTGACATTCCCAGAAAAAAAATAAGACAATAAGTTATATACTTTTTAAAGGGATGATTTGAATTTTTTTTAAGAAACATGTCTCGTCACTCTTTTGGTATGATTCTTCATTAAAATGAAAAGAGGACTCTTGCCACACTGCAGGCCAGAGGCAGTATATTCACTGTAGATACTGCCACCCATGTGAGTAATAAAGAAGTCCTAACACACTTAGGGCAAACCTTTCTTCTGTGAAGTGGAAATCTGATGCAATCATTTTAATTTTTGGATAATTTATAGTGGTATAGAGATGGAATAGAGTCCTCTTTGGTTAAAGACGATGCCAGAGTTGTTTCCACCTCTACCCCACAATTCAGGTATATAGTATGAAGGTTCCTCTAAAAGTTAAAAATAGAACTACTCTACAATCAAGCAATGGCACTACGGGGTATTTTTCCAAAGAATACAAAGTCACTAATTCAAAGGGATACATGCACCCCTTGTTTATGGCAGCATTATTTACAGTAACCAAATTATGAAGGTAGCCTAAGTGTCCATTACTTAATCAATGGATAAAGATGTGGTGTATAAAGATGTGGTATATATAGACAGTGAATATTATTCAGCCATAAAAAAGAATGAAATCTTGCCCTTTGCATTGGCAGTGGATGGAGCTACAGAGTATATTGCTAAGTGAAATAAGTCAGAGAAAGCAAATGCCATACAATTTCACTCATACGTGGAATTTAAGGAACAAAAAAAACCCCAGCAAAGTGAGAGGGAGAGAGTAAAAGAGAAATCAAGAAACAGACTCTTAATTATAGGGAACAAACTGATGGTTTACCAGAGGGGAGGTGGATGGGGGAAGAGGGGACGGGGGAAGAGGGGGTGTTGTGATGAGCATCAGATGATGTATGGAATCGTTGAATCACTATATTGTATACCTGAAACTAATATAACACTGTGTTTAAAGAAGAAAGGCATTTTAAAAAATAAAAAAAAATAAAACTGAGTTAATAATACTAATGACACTCTAGCCTAATAGGTCAGTACTAACTTTCATTTATTTCTTTTATTCAAGACCCCTTCACCCATTCCCTATAGTGAGCCTTCACTCTAATAAGCATTCTCTATCATTAGATAGGTATATATCCTTATAAGAACCAACGCTGACCTACAAGGCCATGCAGGATCTGGTGCCCATTAGCTCATCCCCTCCCACTTCTGTCCATCTAATTCTACTTTAGCCATCATGCCATCCGAGTCAGAGCCTTGCTGTGTCTTTTGCCTGAAACAATTGCTGTTCAGCTAACCAATGGCTCACTCACTTTCTTCATGTCTAGTTTTCAAATGTCACTTTATTTTTAAAAACGTTCCCTAATCATCCTACTTAAAACAGCAATCCTCTTGTCACTTTCTGCATTATACTGTGGTTTTTTCTCAGTTACAGTATTTGCCACCTGAAATTCTTCTCATACCTACCTTTGTTTTTTGTCTGTCTCTCCTCACTGGAATGACAGGCAATATGGCATCATGGTTAAAAGCCAGACTCCAGAGTTCAAGTTATTAGGCTTGCATTTTCACTCTACCACTCACTCTGTGATCTTCAGCAGGTAGCTTTGTGCCTCAATTTCCTCAGCTCTAAAATGGGGATGATGACAGTATCTACATCAAACCATCAAGTATTTAAGTATTATCTGCTGTTATCATTATTACATTTATTTTTATTATTAGGATTAAGCTCCATGAAGGCAATGACTGAGTTCCCCTTGTATTCTCAGTGTCCAGACAGTGCCTAGCAATAGTCACTGAATATTAATTAAACGAATGCTATTTTGAGATCTTTTTCCTTTTTTTTTTTTAAGACTTATTTATTTATTTGAGAGGGAGAGAGAGAGCATGCATCCTTGGTGGGAGGAAGTGCAGAGGGAGAAAGAAGCTTGAGCAGATTTGGTACGAAGTGCAGAACCCAACATGGGGCTCAATCCCACGAGCCTGAGATCATGACCTGAGCTGAGACCAAGAGTCAGACATTCAACCACCTGTGCCACCCAGGAACCCCAAATAAGTGCTATTTTGTACGTGCATGAATTTTAAGGAAAAAAATTTTAAGGATAGCATACATATTGAAAAATACATCATAACTGTATAGCTCAGTGAATTTTCACAAGTAAATCCATGAGACCACCACACGTTAAGAAATAAAATATTACTAGCTCACCAGGTATCCCCTCCCAATAGCTATGACCCTCCCCAAACAGGTAATCACTATCTTGACTCCTATCGTTATAGATTAATTTTACCTAATTTTGAAATTTATATAAGTGGAAACATACAGTTCAAACTCTTGAGTAACTGACTCATTACACTAGTTGTGGTGTATAACAGTAGTTCATTTGCTATCATCACTGTACAGTGTTCCAGTGAATACTGTATTCCTTTACAGTATTCCACTGTAGAATTGCACCACTGTGGATTTATCCATTCTCTGGCTGATGGACACTTGGTTTCCAGTTTGGGACTGCTGTGAATGGTGCTGCTCTGAATATTCCCAGACATATCTGGTGCACACAGACACATACACATATACAGCTAGAAGACCAGTTTACTGGGAAGTAGGGCATGCTTTTGTTTACCACTAGTAGATCCTGCCTGACAGTTTTCCCAAGTAGCTGTATCAGTTTATGTCCCTGACAGCAATATGTGAAAGTTCCAGTGTTCATGTGTTTTGAAACACCATATTTTGTATGATAGATTTTGTTATCTTTCCCACTGTTTTCACTGAATACTATGCTTTTATGATCTACATATGTTGTTGTGCACATATTCCCTCTAACCACTGTATAGTATTTAATAACATGCTTTCATCAGTTGAATTCTTTTTTCCAATTTTTTGGAATGGTGCTTGTCAGTGTAGCAGGGTCTTTGTCTACTCAACACCATTCCCCTCTTTTCCCATCCTGACAATTACCTGTGTTCATCCAATTGGCCAAGTGCTCTAGCCCCACCCCCTAGAAGTGACATTTATGTCATCCAACCAATCATGGTATTTTCACTTCCATTATGACCCTATTATGGCCAACAAAACTTGAAGAGAATTCTAAGTAGGATGGAACAGTGGGGAGGTTGCTTCTGAAAAGGTTTCTTGGATTTTCTACAGAAACACAAGGAAGAGGTCCTCTTTTCTTACCTCTGGACATTGGTGTGAGATCATGATAGCTAGAACTGCTGCGGCCATATTGTGACCAGGGAGGTAGCTGTATGAAAGACGAAAAGCAATAGCATGAAGCCACCAGCCACCTTATCTCCAGACCTGTTAAATGAGAAAATTACTTTAGTTGGATTTTCTCTCTTGCAACCAAAAGGATCCCATTACAATAATTAAGATATTAGCATTGGCTTATTCTTTAAAATCTACTATGTTTAAACGGATTCATATAACACTCTTTCTCAGTTCCTTTACTTTGTTTTAAATAATATCAATTTGATGCCCTTCATTGACTTTGAGGTTAATTTTATGACACTGATCTTCTAACAAATAGGTATCTCTTTTAACTTACTGCTCAGCATTGGACAATTTGTTGGTTTGTAATTTTAAAAGAACATAGTCGACTTTGAACAAGTATGATCTGCTAACTAAAGGATATCATAATATATCTTGAGTTAGTGTCTTAATCTTGGACCTTAGAAAAAGTATGGTAGCCCCAAATTTTCAAATATACCAGTAATCATGTCTTCCATAATGAACATATTTCATAAATTTTTAGAGCAATTTTGTTTTCCTAATTTTAATTTTTGGTCAGGTAATACATACATTGATACAAAATACATTGTCATTTACATGGATTCTTGATTTATTTGACCAGTCTTTTACGGGATAATTAAATTACCACACAGTTTAAAAATAATATAATCACACTTGATGGAACACTATTTTGTGTTAGGCATTGAATCTGGGCCTCTGTGAGAATTATTTAATTTCATTCCTATGAGCTACTTTTGGTATAATTTTTAGGAGGATAATATGAGGGCTCAGAGAGTTTAAGTAACTTGCAGGTTACACAGCAAGTGAGGAGTAGGGCTGGAAATTGAACCCAGACCTAACAGATTACAAAACACATTCTTAGTCACTTTGCTATAGGACCACTCTAATTTTTACTATGATAACTACACATACATTTAAGGTCAGATAAGAGGTTTCATAACAAAGGTTTATTAGCCCTTTAATGTAAGCAAAAGTAACAATAAATAAGTAACATTTAACATTCTGGGGCACTTTCTGTGTGCTATGTAATCATTCTGAATGTTTTAAGAATATTAAAGAATTTACTCTTGGTTAAAAATATTAACCACTTTACTCTTCAGATAAATCATAAATTATTTAGGAATAAACAAAGCAGCCTCAAAAAAGCAGCAGTCTTAAAATGAAGTAATACTTTGATTATATTTAACATAGAAATAAATTGGAGGACAATTCACTATTTCATTGTATCATTTGGGAACCTCACCCACTGTAATGAACAACAACAACAATCCCAAGCCAAACTGACATAAGCCAAAAAGAGACTAATGCCTTGAGTAACCGATATCTCCAGAGGCAGAGCTCCTCTAAGCAGGGATGGATTCTGGGCTCCATAATGTCCTACAGCTTGTTTTCCCAACTTTGAGTTTATCCGCTACCAGCTATCCCTATTCTGTTGGTCTCTTGCTCAGACTCCAGGTAGTATCTGGTGTCTACAAGTTCTCCCCTCCTGACAGCAAGATAAAAGGCAGCAGCTCCCACCTCACATAGACTCAAGTTCAAGGCCAGAGGTTAGTTTGCTAACAATCCTGGAGTTGCTCTGATTGCTCTGGGTTAAGTCACTGTACACTCCTGAAATCACCATGTGGCAAAGAAGATAAAGTTCCCTGATTCTGGGGAAGGAGATTAGACTCATTGATTACCTCAGGCCAGAGTCACTGGTTCTACCTCTGGCACCAACAGGTGAGACTCCAGCTATATGGACTGGGACTAGGGTGAAGAGGTGAGTTCTCAGAAGAAAATCAGTGGAATTGATGCCATTGTAGATGACCCCCCAATGAACCACACCTCTCGCTATTCACACCTTTTGTAGTTCCCTCCCTTCAAATCTGGGCCTTATGACTGGGTTTTTGTTGTTGTTGTTTGTTGTTATTGTTTTGTTTGTTTTTGTTTTTATTTTAGTAGACCTTATTTTTAAGGATAGTTTTGGATTTATAGAAAAAAATAAGGCCATAATATGGACAATTCTCACATACCCTCTCACCCGATTTCTACTATTATTAACATCTTATATTTGCATGGTATATTTGTTATAATTAGTGAATACATATTAATACATTCTTATTAGCTAAAGTCTGTAGTAATTTATTTGTATTTCCTTCATTCTGCCTAACATCTTTCTCTCCAGGATCTTCACCAGGATACCACAATACATTTACTTGGCATTGTCTCTTTTTAGGCTCCTTTTGGCTCTGACAATGCTTCCTTGTTTTTGATGACTTTGATAGTTTTAAGGAATACTGATCAAATATTTTATAGGATGTCCTTCTACTGAAACTTGTCTGATATTTTTCTCACAATCAGACTGGAGTTTTGGGTTTTAGAAGGAAGATCACAGAAGTAAAGTGCCATTCTCATCACATCATATCAAGGATATATACTATCAGTGGATTTATCACTGTTGATACAGACCTTGATCATGGGGCTGAGATGTTCTTTTTTCCCACTTCCATTCTATACTTTTGGAAGGAAGTCATTATGAGCAGCTTACAGTTAAGGAGTGAGGATTCATTCTTCCCCTCCTTGAGACTAGAGTATCAACACAGATTATTTGGAATTCTTCAAGGGAGAATTGTCTCTTCTCCTTTGTCTTTTCCCTTTGTCTTTTTCTTGAGAATTACTTATTCAATAATTATCTGTATAGACGCAGTGGGCCCCTATCTTATACTATGGGCTACAATCCAATGCAATCTTATTTTTTTATTGTTCAAATTGTTCCTGCTTTGGCCACTGGAGGATCTATCAATTGGCCCCTATGGATAACTAGCTTTTTGACCATTAGAGTGAAAATAAAGTGATGCTGTGTGACTTCTGAAGTCAGGTCACAAAAAGCCTTGCAGTTCCTGCCAGGGTCTCTTGAACTCTTACTCTGGGGGAATCAGCACCCATGTAAGAACTCTAACCCTAAGACTATAGTGCTATGAGGAATTTCAAACTAGCCATGTGAAAAGGGAAAGACAGATAACCAGCTTCCAGTTCTTCCAGCCATTCTAACTGAGCCACCAAATATGAGTCAAGGAACCATCTTAGATGTCCAGCCTAGTCAAGCCTTCAGATTATTCCAGCCTCAGCCACAATCTCACCACAAGCAGTGAGAGGCCCCAAGCAAGAACCCCAAGCTCAGTCGAGCCTAATCAACCTACAGAACTATGACTGATTGCAATGAGTTGCTCTTTTAAGCCACTAAATTGTGGGGTGCTCTGTGATATGGCAAAAGAGAACTAAAACAGATGCAAAAATCTGGTATGGTATTAACTCTAACTAGAATAAATTTTATTAAACAACATATTGTGATGACTCTCTTATTTTATCACCCAGAAGAAATAATTTATTCAAATCAAATTTTTTACATGACAAAATGTTAATGAATCTTTTTCATCAACCTCTGGGGATCTCAAGGTAACATTGTGATCAGAGCATTGCTCCATAAAGACATTAATGTCAGTTCAAAGCCAGTAATATTAGTCTTGAGTAACTCTGCTGTCTGCCTAATAATTAGTCATAGCAAAGTAAACTTTTGAATAGGACTGTCAGGCAGCAGAATCTTTAAGACTCCAGAAACCTGAAATGTCTTCCACTATCATGATGGGAAATAGATTTCTACATTTCAGCTAATCTAAACTTTTATTGGCCTCTTTAAAAGAGCATGGGGAATGTTAAGACTCCATTCTACAGAGGGCAAACATGTTGCTTTTCCACATGAATTGCACATTTCCAAGAGTTTATAGGGGTGGGGAGGGCAAGGTGGGGAAAAAAGCCAAAACACACCTCCAGAAGAGATAAGATTATTAGCATCGAGATTAGATTAACAGATTCAAAGAGGCTATGTCACATCTGTTTTGTTTTTTGTTTTTTTTTTCTATAAAGGAAGCTAGATTATACTTCTATTTTACTCCTGGCTTCCCCTCCTTTCCTTATTCGTATTTCCCATCTCTCACTGAAAGTTTGCTCCCCGAAATTTTATTTGCAAATAGGTTTAAGTTTCATTAATACATATTTATCTAGAATTTGAAGTAATCTACTTGACTTGAGTTTATCTTGAGATATTTGCCTAATAAATTAATAAACAAGGCTAAGAAAATTTATTTCAAAATAGTTAAGGCCAAAATATTTTTATGGACTGAAACATTAACTGCAGGTATATGAACATGTAATGCTAGTCTGTAAGCAAGTCTTAACCTGTTCACTGGAGATTCAACCTGGAAACATTTATTAATTAGTTTAAACTGCCAAAACAATACAAAGATATTTCTTTTTAAATGTTCACCAAGAGGGGCCACTAGAATCTAGCGATAAATGTTCCTTGAGGTTAGAGATAGGGCTTGCCCCTGAGCATGAAGACTGGACCTTAGGAGGCATTCAATAAATGCTTGCTGAATGAATGAGTCAATGATTCAGACTTCAATGATTTAGTTTAGGGATTTGTTTAATATGGAGGTTTCAAATGGCAATTCATGGGCCAAATTTAGTCCACAGTCTTGTCTATTGTAACCTGTATATTGTTATATTTTGTTTTCTTCCATTAAAAAACGTAGTAAATTCATTTGGTTCAAAACCTTTTTTAAAAATGGTATATAGGGGTGCCCGGGTGGCTCATTTGGTTAAGCATCTTTCAGCTCAGGTCATGATCTCTGAGGCCTGAGATCGAGCCCCACATTGGGCTCCCTGTTCTGCAGGGAGCCTGCTTCTCCATTGCCCTCTGCCACTTCCCCTACTTGTGCTCTCTCTCTCTCAAATAAATAAATAAAATAGTTTTAAAAAAATAAAAATAAAAATGGTATATAGTGTGGGGTGCCTGGGTGGCTCAGTTGGTTAAGCATCTGCCTTCGGTTCAGGTCATAATCTCAGGGTCCAGGGATTTGTTGGGCTCCTTGCTCAGCAGGGAGTCTACTTCTCCCTCTCCCTCTGTCACTCCCCCTACATGTGTGCTCTCTCTCTCCCTCTCTCAAATAAATAAATAAAATCTCTTAAAAAACAGTATATAGTGAAAAGTCTCAGTTCCACCTCTGTGTCTTATCTAACCACATAACCCCAACTTCTCTCAAGGTCATCTTTTTATTAGTTTTTTGTGTATGCTTCTAGAGTTTCCTTAGGCAAATTACAAGAAAATATGCACAGTTAGTCTTATTATTCCCTTTCTTACACAAAGGTAGAATTATACACACTGCTTTTTATCATGCTTTTTTCACAGAAATTACACTTGGAGATCTTTTTCTATCATTATAAACCAGTTAGTTTCACTCGTTGCACTTCATGCCCAGCCATGGTAGGCATCTGAGTTATACCTAGAGTAATACCATCAAAAGCAGAGTGGGAACAGACACATGTTTTGCCTTGCTTTATCACACCAAAGAAGCTGAGCAGGGATGGGGAGGCCACTACATACTAAGTATCTTACGCATAGTGGGCACATACTACATACTAGCTACATGGAATGAATTGCAAATACAGCATCCGTAGATGGTTAGCTGCCCCACTCCACACCTTACACACACACACACACACACACACACACACACACACACACCTGAAAATACTAAATCAGTGACAATGCCAGAATTCCTATGTGAGATAAATCTCACAATTTTTTTCCTTTTCCTCTAGATGCCCAGCCCCTCCCATCCCAGCTCCCTTACACTTTCAGAGGTGAATTCACCACATGTAGCATTTCCTAGACTTGTGTCATCTCAAGAATTTTAAAAGTCATTATTAAAACCAGATTCCCTGCCCCATGCCCCTGGACATTCACATCTAGATCTGAATCTCTGCTTTTAGGATTAGGAGAGTTTAGGAAGACTGTTGTAAGATGTTACTAAATACATTCTCATGCCTGTGTTGAAACAGTTCTCTCAGGGATCAGTCATTATAATTAGATCCTCAGCACCCTATTACATATTCTTTCTAACTGCTATTTTAAAGAAATCCTCTTTTAGAGAAGTGCTTCCCCAAGTTTATCACAATGATAAACATATAAAATATTAATACACATTTGGCACACTGGAGGAGGCCACTGTCAACCAGAGACAACAAACCCAGGGACTTTGGAAGGATGGTAAGGTAAAAAGTGATATTTCATAGCACAGTGCTTGGGAAATTCTGCTTTAGAGTATCTTGAAGGGAAGGAGAAAGGAAACTAGCATTTGTTTAGCTCATATACGCCTAATGCTATACTTAGAACTAAGGCTTTTATCTTGCACATAATCTATTAAGCATAGACAGATGTGTATTAATTCCTCCATTTCAAAGAAAAACAAACTGTGACAGATTTACATCAAACCTCTTCCAAACATAGAGTCAAGAGCTAGAATCTGAACTGACATCTCTGGCTGCCACAACCAACATTTTTTTTTTAAACCAATGCCTCAAATGGTAGCCAATATATATCTCAAAAATTAAGTAATATTCAAACAGGACTCAAATGACAAAACTTCTCCAGGATGCATTTTGGCTTCAACCTTAGTTGCTGAGTGCTCTGAACACAACCCTGTTTGTGGTAGCCAGTCTCCAAACTGGTCACCAGTAACCATGCCTCTTGGTATTCGTGCTCTGATATTCTTCTTTCCACACTGTATCAGGATTGGTCTGTATGACCAATAAAATACAGCGGACATAATGATGTGTGATTTCAAATACTAAGCCACTCACTCTGGGAGAATCTAGCTACTTTGTGGTGAGGATACTGGAACAGCCCTACGGAGATACCTATAGTGATAACTGCCAACAGTCACTAGAATGGCCATTTCAGGAGTTCTTTTAGCACCAGTCAAGCCTTCAGATGACTGCAGTTCTAGCTGATTTCTTGACTGCAATTTCATGAGACACCCTGAGTCAGAGCCCCCCAGCTAATCTGCTCCCAAGTTCCTGACTCACAGAAACTGTGAGATAATATATGATTGTTGTTTTAACCAACTAACTGTTGTAGTAATCTGTTACGCATCAGTATATAACCAGCACAGGTTTCTATTATATGGACAGGAATAACAAAACATAGTAAATATTTGCCTCTGTTGTGATCTACATTGGCATATACCATAGTCACTTGAGGGAAGAAAAAACAGAAAGATTTTTGTTTTAATTTAAAAAATTAAATAAAATCTCTTTGAGATAGGTAGATAGATAGATAGATATAAAGATTTCTGTTACACTTTCCAAACATTTTTAATTTTTTTACTTTGTTTTATCAAGGACTGGTAGTGAAAGTAGAACAAAACTATCAAGGCAAGGTCACCTCAACTAAAAAAGTAAGGGAAAGTATCAACATGAACTTGAGGTTTGAACCAGTATGACTGAAAAATCAAATAATTTACCAAGTGGGTAGGAGAAATTATTTTGTAAATCCAGCTCAGTGCTATGACAGACTCTGAAAATACATGGAACTGAATTTTCCTCTGTCCAAAGTAGATTTTTTTTCTTTTCCTTTCCTTCCCTTCCCTTCCCTTTCCTTCCCTTCCCTTCCCTTTTCTTTTTCCTTTCTTTTGATTTGTTTTTGTTCTCTTTTTGGTCATGCTCTGGGAAAAGAAGCCTATAATTATAACGAGAGCTAAAGAAAGTTCATTTATATCTCTCATAATTTTTTTGATCATTCATAAAAAATTTTGCCAAGCAAGTAATTAACAACTAAGCAAAAATATAGCACATAGGCCATAACAACATGCTAAATAAGTTTTCAATGTATTATAGGAGTGCCAAATATTATCATGGCACACTTGTTTTGGCTTTATTTTTGCCAAGTATTTTATAATTATTTTTACCTCCTAACCATCAAAGCAGTATGGTATAATAAGTTAATACTCTAAATCAAAATGATTAAAGGAGGAAACTCAGATAGGCTAGATTAAGTGCACAAGAGGTTTTTGTAAGCATTAGAAATAAGCTCAGGGGGCGCCTGGGTGGCTCAGCGGGTTAAAGCCTCTGCCTTCGGCTCAGGTCATGATCTCAGGGTCCTGGGATCGAGGCCCACATCGGGCTCTCTGCTTGGCGGAGAGCCTGCTTCCTCCTCTCTCTCTGCTTGCCTCTCTGCCTGCCTCTCTGCCTACTTGTGACCTCTCTCTGTCTGTCAAATAAATAAATAATTAATTAATTAATTTAAAAAAAAAAGAAAGAAGCTCAGGTAATAACATCTAGACCTTGGGCACTTGCCTTCAGTATGGCAAATCACAGAATTGGGGTGGAGATTGAAGAGGAGAAGAGTTGGTAAAGAATACTACTTAAAAGTAACCTCCTTCCCCTTACCCTCATCCCCAGGCATCTGGGATTCTTAAACTCTTTCCATCCTGCTCTAAATCTTCATTGGGATAGCAATTAGTATTGCTTATTGTCTATCCTTATGGCCTACCGCTAAGCTGTTCACAATCCCATCCTACCAATGATTAACCAAAGGAGGCTGACCAAACATGGGTCTCCAGGGTACTGTCCAACAGGCAGGTGCATTGCCTCTTATCTAGAAAAATCTTATACATGTGAGAAAAGCAGTTCATCCAATTATACCTCTAACATTTGTAGGATGGGGGCAAGAATACAAATGAAGACCCATATTTAAAAGTTGTAAATCAGACTAACAAAATTGTTCACTAAAATATATCTTATCTTTCTATCTTGACAACTTCAAAACAATAAAAATTTTTTAAATATGTGCAAAGCTATGGGTTTTATGCAACTAAAAGTCAGCAAAATAACAGAGACTACTGAACTCAATTTTTACTGCACCTGAGAAATATTTAGATGACCAATCACGATGTCCATAATTTATAAAATATTATATATTTATTCTATGAAATATATTTTTCTTGCCTTTGGTTCACCAAGATTACTAATGATGTTGTTAAGACAAGATTTTCACATCGTTTGAGTTCTACTGACAGGAAATGCCAAACTGGACAACCTTTCTTAGGTCAAAATTATTACATAGTTTTTATTAATTCCATTTGGAAAAACTTAGCTCGGCTAATATAGTCACATATGGAATTGTCAGTAACATTTTTAAAATGATACTCAGTTCAGATGTGAACATTTATTTCACATACGCTCAAATGTTATAGTGGATTTGTATAAGATACATTGTTATTACAAAACAGTATTACCAAGTATTTGAATTTCATCACATACATTGCTATCATATCATGATTTTTCAGGGTCTCTTAAAATAATATCTAGATTCATACAGTTTTTCCTAATTCTTCTGCTTTTACATTTTTTAATTCTGGAATATTTTAAAAAATGGAAAGCAGCAGCATGTTGCTCAATTTGTCTATTTTGGTTTTTAATAGCCAGAAAATAGACTTTATAGAAATTAGTTTGGGGATTTTTTTGTGTGAGTATATGAATTTCTCCTCTGTAGTTATTTGACCATTTTTATTTCTTCATTTTAATTTTTTTCAAATTGTCACTTTTATTGCATATTGCACTTGTGGTTTCTACTTATTAAAACCTATTTTCTTTAAATTTTAAGTGTTCCTTAATCTTTTTAAAAGTGAAGTACTCAAACATAGATCTGCTTTTTTCTAAGCTTTTGCTAATATTAATAGCAAGTAAACATTGCTAATCCATGTGTATTAGGGTAAAATTTGATGTTTATCTCAAGATGTTCCACCTTTGGACAGATTTGAAAATATTGTATCTAATGTTTAAGCTATTCCAAAAAATGTCAACAACATCAGCAACAATGAGGCAATCTCTCTCAGTAATAAGTTCAAATTATGTACCATAAATTGCATAAAGAATTGTTCTGAATTTGTCACCAAAATCACCTTTTTTATTAATCACGTTAGCACCACTATCATGGTTTTGCCCTCAACAATCTTTTACTTTTTTAATGTAATGTTTTTATTAGTCTCTGATAAGATTCTTTCCTTTCTCCTTCCCTCCCTCCCCACCTTCCTTCTTCAAATAGAGACGGCACACAATGTTACATTAGTTTCAGGTGTGCAACAGAGCGATTCAGCTTCTCTATATATTATGTTATGCTCCGCACAAGTGTAGCAACCATCTGTCACCATGCAATGCTATTATAATATCATTGACTAAATTCCCTATGCTGTGCCCTTTATTCCCATAATTTATTCATTCCATAAATGGAAATCTGTATCTCCCACTCCCCTTCATCCATTTTGCTCATTCCCCAACTGCTCCTCCCTCAGTTTTTTCTTTTTATTTACAGGACTGCTTCTGCTTTTTTTTCTTTATTCATTTGTTTTTTAATTCTCTGTACCAGAGTCGTCATTGGTTCCATTATTTTTTACCCATCTTAAATTTTTGGTTATTCTATCTTCAAATTTCAAGATCATTTCTACCAATCCTAGATATCTGCCATTAAGTTCTATAAATATTAAGCTTAGATGCATATTGAATATACAACATTATTCTGTAAAGAACATAATGCCCATAGACTAGTTTGACATATAATTTCTGGAATGTTATTGGCTGTTTGCTGTTATTTGGCACTTTTTTTTTCCAGTTCTAGTAATTACATCTGAACCTTTATGTGTGCAGGTGACATTTCATGGCATTTTAATTGAGAATTTAAGTGTTTCTTATCACAAATACATTCATTGGCTGAAGTCAATCATGAAGATTGGTTGTGAAACATATTAACAAATGATAACAAAGTAGTTTCTAAGTTGAGAATATAAAAGCCAGTTTCTACAATCTCCTACTTGAAATAATTTTGGAATCAAATGAAATATTAAAAATTCTGCCATAGTCTTGCATTGGAAAATTCCAATCATTAATTTGAACCTGAGTGTGTTTTAGTAGGAACGTTGTCAGAAGGACATAGTATTGCCATTTCTAAGATCACCATCCAGTCAGATGCTCTGGAGTATTCTTCCTCTATTTGCTGATTTCAAGACCATTCATTTCTCCAACTTCTAACTGGCAGACCAGAGTTGCTTTTGTTGTTTCTGGATTATGAAATTGATATAAAATTGATCCTCTTTTTCATTCTCATTGTTTTAATTAGTAATTAAATATTCATTTAATAAAGAATATAAAGTTGAGAGAGGTTTTTATACGACCTATTTAAGGTGTGGATTGATGAGAATAATGTTCTTGTTAATTGTTTTGATCAGTGGTTACATCTCCATTAGAAAAGAACTTGTTACCTCTTTTTTTTTTTTAAAGATTTTATTTATTTATTTGACACAGAGAGAGAGAGAGATTACAAGTAGGCAGAGAGGCAGGCAGAGAGAGAGGAAGAAGCAGGCTCCCTGCTGAGCAGAGAGCCCGATGCGGGCCTCGATCCCAGGACCCTGAGATCATGACCTGAGCTGAAGGCAGAGGCTTTAACCCACTGAGCCACCCAGGCGCCCAAGAACTTGTTACCTCTTGTTTGTAAACTCTATTAGGGCCATGCTCAATAGAAGTCTGCTCACTTTCATTGTTCCCATATTTTTATTTTTAACTTAAGTAGACCTTCACTCTGAAAATTCTGTATTTTTTTTCTTTATAGCTTTTTTCTTTCTCTAATATGTACTTTTGAATTCCCCATTTCTATCAAAATTCTCTATTTTTCACTGGCCTTCATTCTCAAGGATCTAAAAGATTAAAAAATAAAATGTAGTTGTATAAAGGGTATAAAAATTTAAATATGTTTTAATCAGAAATGTAAATTTAAAATGCAGAAAAATGAAAACTTCTCCTGTGTTAATAGTTCTTTTTCTTCTAAAATATATAAAATCATTAAAATTAAAAGATAAAATATATACTATAATGAGTATCAAATTATAAAGCAAAACTAAATGCTGAATTTTTATTTTAATTTTTGAAAATTTAAATAAATTAAAAAATAAAATAAATAAAAAATAAAATAAAATAAATAAAAATAAAATAAATTATTATTATTATTTATTTTAAATAAAATAAATGCTCTCATTAAACATTTAATAAAACTACTTGCATTTCTAGCATTCAATTCTGGTTGCCAATGTTTTAGAGCTGGTATCACACTTTAAGCATATTACATCTAAACATAGATGCACACCAATATAAGAGAGCAATATTAATATTGTTTAATATAGCAAAATACTCTTCAGCCATAATTTACAGTAATTGCAAATACTGAGGATATCTGGAGTAAGTCCAGAACCATAAATTGCTTTATATGGAGGGAAGCAAGAAAATGGATGTTCAGCACTAGTGGGAAATAAAACTTCATTATGCAGATACCTAATGTATTCATGCTGTGAGAAGAAGGAGTTGACAAGTTAATTAGTTTGTCTTTTCTCTTATTTAAGTGTTTCTGCCATTCAAATCCTCCCTGGACTCTGAAGCATTCTCCTTTTCTCATGTTGGAGGTAGCATAACCCACAATATATCACAGCATTCAGATGTAATTATTTTTTATTTCTAGGAGGTAGTTAAAAGATGTGGGAAAACAGTTCCCTGTATCCTGATGGGTATTAGCCCACGTGCATGTATGTTTAATAAAAGAAGACTCTATGGTTTTTTAAATAATTTACTGTTTATATGATGTATATATAGTCATGATTTGAGAGCCCCTTGAAGCCCAGAACCCAGAGCTGGGCTCTTTTTTTCAGACTGAGGTATGGTACTGAGCTCATCATTCCATATTTCCTCTCTACTCCTTTCTTAGTCCACTGCCTCAATGTACATCAAAAACCACTGCCCCCAACCATAGCCCGGCTTAAGACCCTGATTAATTTATTCTTTCAGCTACTCTGAATTTATTTAGAATTTGAACAGAAAAAGTTCAGGCTTTCACATGTTGTAAAGCATTATTTGTGATGAAAACAGAAGTCCCTGTATAAGGATGAGGAGTCAAACTTCTGTACAAGCTGTTCCCTCTGCCTGAAACACTGTACTCTCCTCTCTTCAGCTATTTAACTCTTATTTAGATCTCTGCTTAGTTGTAACTTCCATAGAAAAGCCTTCCTTGGCAACCACAATTAGTTCACAGTTCCTTTGTATATATTTCCCCAGCATCTTGGTCTATGTAACAGAGTGATGATGTTATATTTATTTCTGTAATTGACTAGTGTTTGTCTCCCTCCATAGAGAGGAACTGACATAAGGACCATGTCTGAGTGTGTCTCGATTCACTATTATATCCCCAGAGCTTAGGCCATGTTTTGCACAAAGAAGATACTCAAGATTTAATTAATTAGGAGCCATTCATCAGCTGCATCTTATACTTTATTTTCTTCCTTGCTTTTAGGGCTTGGTCAAATCATGTGACTAAAGAAAATCTATTTGCCTTTTAGATCTCAGTCTTCTTAGGAAAGCTTTCCCAAGTCCCCTTATTTTTTTATGTTTGAAAAAAATGAAAAGTTCATTTGGCCCCCTAATGTAATTTCAAATCATGTGTTTATACCTGAGCACCCATGCTCCAGTGAATTCTCCCCAAAGTTTAGAAAATAGTATATTGAAAAGACTGTCTTCATGGAGAGCATGTGCATTACAGCAATCTTAGAAATATTTCCACCTGCTTAGCAAAATCTTAAGTGTGGACTCAGAGCATGGTCAATTTTAGCAATAGGTGTATTTTCTCAAAATCAATTACTTTGAACACTGATGTGGGAACCAGGAAGCACATTTTCTAATATGATCACATTATTTTGAAGTAGTTCAGGATTTATCTTCAGCATTCAGATTTACCTGGACACTAAGCAGCTGGGGAAACACAAACAAATATTTCCTGAAAATTTTTTGACTCCTTTTTTGTAAGTTTTAACTACATTACCATGAAATCATTTGTTTATTATAGGATGACTTTCATCCTGGTTCTGCTGAGAACTTGAAAAACCAGAAGAACCAACAAATGACGATAAAGTGTCTCTCTACATTTTCCCATTACTCTCAATATCTGGACACAGACCAAACTTTGATTTTGCTTCCTGCCTCTTCAGCTTTCCCATACACATTTGCAGGATATCTGGTCTCTGCCTCTTTGCACAATTTTCCTTGTATTTTAAAAGAAAAGACAGCAAAATTGGACTATAATAGACATTGACATCACAACCCACAAAATAACTTGTTAAGTTGAATCAGCAGTGAAAGTTTTTCAGTAGATAATTTTTTTTCTCTCATTTGAGTCTTCATCTATTTTAAGAAATGGCATAATTACTTGGAAATGGCGAGTCAAGTTGGAAACAGTCAAACAGGGCACCTCATTCTCATGAGTTACTGAGGGTCCACGTGGCCTGGGGGTACTGGCTGACTCTGTCTCAAACAACTGAACTTTCTAACTAAAGCGTCCCATGAGCAGAGAAGGATTTTATTAAACTTGGTTGGGGAAAATGTGAAAAAGCTTTAGACTAATTACACTCAAATTCAAAATGATTAAGCACTAGTTCTTTGGCTCAATCCATCAGAGAAGCTTTACTAAGTGAAACTCAGAAGCAGAAAAATAATTTTTAATGTGTTAAGAAATTAGCAAAAATACGACCTGGAATATGACATTTAACCATGCCAAAAGGCCCAGCCCCCATTTGGAATCAATGAGAATAACCTGGCAAAAAAAGTGTACCATCAAGTTCTGAAAAAGTGAGCACTGGACACCCTGACTCTGTGGACTTAGAAAGAGACGGGAAAAACACACATTGTTTTCCTACTCATATAAAAACAATGTTAAAATTGCCTTGAAGTCTTTACTTCACACAAGATAGCATTAATCTGTCTTGAAGCAAGGTAATATGTTATAAGTAGAGAGCCTAATTCATCTGTTTTTATCAGGTAATAAAATGGAAGTGAGGTCCTAATAAATGTCTACTATCTTGCTTCTAGCTGTAAGAGATATACCTCAGGAGTTTTATCTGCTATAAAACAGCAGATGTTTCTGCTGAGATTCTGTGTAAATTTTCTTTGGAGCAAACAAAGTACTTTTCTTTGTGGTTGACAGGAGCCAAACAAGGAGTCCTCCGGAAGGTGTGTCTAATCCCTAGGGATTTTAAACACACTGCCACCCTGCTTCCTCTCAGCTTCAACTGGGAAGTGAAACATTATTACAATTTTAAAATTATTTTCCCGTGCAGAAATGTTTTAACTTTTTGCCTTTACAAAGCATCCTGGAAGTATGCTTTTCTTTCTTCCCCCCAACTCCCACCTTTGGATTGTTTATTTTTCGGTTATTTTTTAACCATAGGTAAATTTTTAAAATGACTGAACTTGCTAAGTGCTGCTCCTGACACAATATGAGTAAACTGAAATCTTTTCTTTCAAAATAGTAAAATAAACTTGATAGTGTTCCAGAGGTAGAGACTGCTAAAAAGCCACTGCACAATACTTCTGCACAATTTTCAGTTCGTATCAATTTGAGAGATTATGGTTTTAGTGAATACTTTGCCTGCATTGGATGATAACTCTGCAGCTTTTGTTAGCTATTTCATTTCTTGGCTGAAATTACTCTGAAATAAAGGAAAGCCTGTGCTTATTTTGTAACTATTTCATTAGTAGATTATAAGTTACATTTTCTCATTGGTCAGATTTTATTGAGTAAAGACGTGAAAATAATTTCTACAGGATTTTATTAGCCATCCATGTTCCCAAAGGTAAATGTGGAAGCAAAATTTCATCCCCCTTATCATACTGCATAAGTCTTATTTTTTTATTTCTACCTTTCATTATTTAACTGGCCTGTTATACAAAACAGGACTATTTAAGAATGTCTCATAACATTGCTATGTCCTAAAATTTTCCATGACCCATATTTTGGATTATACCTTCAAGACTTTTAAACAGTGAATAATTTTATGCTTATACAGGATCCAATATTTCCATTACTGTTCCTTTTCTCTGTGTCCCAGTTCACAGGTTTTTTAGCATAAAGCAGCCATAAGAGGAAAACATATTTCAGAGGTTCTGAAAGCAAGGGAGGTTTGGAAACCTCAAATCCCTCATTAGTCTTGAGCCTAGCTGCTCGTCTAACTGTATCAATTTATTATCGAATACTACAATTTTGTGCCAAGATAGAGGAGAGGCCTAAACAGCTTCCATAAGTGGCATTTCAAAGTAAAATCTTATCTAGACTCTCATCAGCAAAGTGAAACCAAGGCTATCATTTTCACCAGGAAATGATGCCCACCTTAACCCCATAAGAGTTATTTGTCGAAAGGCATTCTAAAAAAAAAAAAAAAAAAAGAAAGGCATTCTAAAATCACCTACATCTTGACCTCTTACACCCAAGTTTCCAAGAAATGATTAAACCATCATTTCCTAGCCTCTCTAGAGCAGAGCTACCCTTCTGCTCCACCACCATGACTGCAAAATCACTGGGGAAGTATTGCGGCCAATGTCTTGAGGGAAGAAGGGTAAGAGGTGACACCTAGTCTACCTTCTTTTCCCAGACACCCTTGAGCAGAGGTTGGGCTATGTCTGAAAATTTTCCAGAGACTTCCTTCCTCTAGCACGGTTGTCACATAGAGACTAGGGGATGATTAACGTGCATGTCAACTTGGCTATGCTATAGTACCTAGTTATTTAATCAAACACTGATCTAGGTGTTGCTGTGAAAGCATTTTGTAAATGTGCTTAGTATCTACAATCAGCTGACTTTAAGTAAAGGAGATTACCCTCAATAAGGTGAATGGGCCTCATCAATCAATTGAAGGCCTTAAGAGCAAAAACAGGTTTCCTAGAGAAAAAGGAATTTTGCTTCAACAGTGAAACATCAGCTGCAGGCCTGCCTGCCCCACAGATTTCACATTGTCGTCAGTCCCCACAATCTCATAAGCCAATGCCTGAAAACAAATTAGTTAGTTAGTTAGTATATATATTGGTTCTATTTCTCTGCAGAACCCTGACTGATACAGAGCCTAATTCCATCCCTGCTCCTTCCTAATGAAATTATATATTGTGAATTAAGAGGAGGAGATATGAACAGACATGCCTGTTTGTGTTGTAGAAGTACAGTTCTAAGAACTACCCTTAAACTTGGGAGGATTCCTAGGGAAAGGCAGAACATAGCTGTCTCCCATGTTTGGCTACATATACATGCACTAGATACCTTTTCTACACATTTTCTATACCTTTTTTCTTTTTGCCTCATTTTAAATATGTAATTGTATTTTACAGGAAAAGTCTCATAATTCTGCCTCAATGTTTTCACAAATAAATATTTATGGTAGAATAAGATTTTTTGTTATTTGTATCCATAATCATTGACAATATGACATACATCTCGGTACCCTGGCATTTCATTTCAACAGTGTTTAGGTTTGGATGTATCATTATAATTATACTTAATTAGATCATTCAAGGTAATTGAAAACCAGTAATTCTTTTAAGATGAAGAAAACATTTCCTAGAAAATTTTGCACAAAACTTAAAAACTCCTGAATTGTGAAAAATGGAAAATGCTGACCAAAAATCTCGTCAGTATTACTAGCTTGAAACAACTGAACAAGAGGGCTCTTTAGGCACAAAGTTGGTTTCTTGTGGCATGCATTTAGAATCCTAAATACTGAGAGGCATCTATAATTTTTTAAATTATTCTTTTGTAGAAAAAGTTTCATCATGTCAACTAATTTTTCATCATAGAGTGTTTAGAAATTTCAGAAAGCATGTAGTTATACCAATCAAGCTCTTTCCATTCGTTCTATGAGACTAAAGTTAATAATGACTTTTCATTTAGGGGGAGGAGAAAGATGGTGGAGAAGGAGCCTGAAATATCATCAGGCCCCACAAGTTCGGCCAAATAGTTACCAAACTATTCTGAACACCTACTAACTCAATAGGAGATCAAAGAGAAGAAGAGTAGCAATTTTAGGAACAGAAAATCGACCACTTTCCAGAAGGAAAGAAATGCAGAGAAGTGAATCTGAAGCGATGGGAAAATAGACCATGGGGGGAGGGGCTGGGTCCCAGCAAGTGGTAGAGCAGCAGAGAACAAAATCAGAACTTTTAGAAGTCAGCTTCACTGAGGGGCGTTGCTCCAGAGGCTAAGTGGGGGGTGGAGCCCTTGAGGGGACATTGTGGTCTCAGGATCCACAGGTACACAAAAGAAGTGGGTGGCAAAGCTCCCAGGTATCAGACCAGGGAAGCCAGCTACAGAGACAGAGCCGAGGAGGGGGCTCTCAGCTCAGGATTACCTTAAACTATAATCCAAGGCACAGTCGGGCCACTGCTCTCGAGCAGGGGCCCCACAAGTGGCAGATTCAGAGATAACCACTTCTTCTCCTCCAGGAGGAGCTGCCCAGGAGCACGCTACAGTAATCTGCTGGGTTCAGAGACTCCAAACGGGAGACCAGGGAGATGTGAGGGATTGACTGTTTTTCTCTGAGGGTGCACTGAGGAGTGGGGCACTGAGCTCTCGGATCCTACATGGCTACAGATTAGGAGGCCACCATTTTCATTCCCATCCTCCAAAGCTGTGCAGAAAGCATTCAGGGAACAAAAGCTACTGAGAGCGAACCTGAGGAGATTAACTGGCCAAGCCCCTGGCAAGGGTGGTGTAATTCTGCCTCGGGCAAAGACACTTGAGAATCACTGCAACAGGCCCTCCCCCAGAAGATCAGCAAGAACATCCAGCCAAGACCAAGTTCACCAATCAATGAGAACTGTGGAACTCCAGAGTTAGGGGAATGCAACACATAGAATTCATGGCTTTTATCCCATGATACTTTAGCTTTCAAAGTTAAATTTTTTTAATTTTATTTTTTCTTATTATTTTTTTAATTTTTCCTCTTTCCTATTTTAACATTTTTAACTCTTTTATCTTATCAATACCTTTTTAAAAAACCTTTTTAAAATTTCATTGTTATAGTCATATTTTATCCCTTCATTGTATTTAACTTTATTTGAGGTTACATATAGGGTTTTTTTTTCCTTTAAAATTTTGGGATACAATTTCTTCTAATAGATCAAAATATACCATAAATCTACTGCATGGTTTTGTTCTAGGATCTAGCCTGATCACATTCTTTCCTCTTTTTTCAACCAACTTCTTATCTTATCAATTCCTTTTTTAGAATCTTTTTAAATTTTCATCTTTACAGTCATATTCCATCCCTTCATTGTGTTTACCCTTATTTGTGTGTATATATATATATATATGTTTTTCTTTCGTTAAAATTTTGGAAGGTAGTTTCTTCTAACAGACCAAAATACACCCAAAATCAAGTGTGTGACTCTGTTCTATGAACCAGTCTAATACATATATTTTTTTTTCTTTTATTCCCCCTTGCTTCTCCCCCTGGTTTGGGTCTCTTCTGATTTGGTTAGTGTATATTTTTCTGGGGTTGTTGCTACTCTTTAAGTATTTTGTTCTCTCATTCATCTATTCTTAACTGGATAAAATGACAAGGCAGAAAAACTCACCACAAAAAAAAAAAAAAGAACAAGAGGCAGTATCAAAGGCTAGCAACCTAATCAATACAGACATTAGTAGTATGTCACAACTTGAGTTCAGAATGAACTCTATTATTATTGTGATTATCAAGGTGCTAGCTGGGCTTGAAAAAGGCATGGAAGATATTAGAGAATCCCTTTCTGGAGAAATAAAAGAACTAAAATCTAACCATGTTGAAATCCAAAAAGCTATTAATGAGGTGCAGTCAAAAATGGAGGCTCTTACTATTAGGATAAATGTGGCAGAAGAGAGAATTAGTTAAATAGAAGACCAGATGATGGAGAATAAAGAGGCTGAACAAAAGAGAGATAAACAACTACTGGATGACGAGGGGAGAATTCGAGAGATAAATGATAGCATAAGATGAAATAATATTAGAATAATTGGGATCCCAAAAGAAGAAGAAAGAGATAGAGGGACAGAAGGTATATCGGAGCAAATTACAGCAGAGAATTTCCCTAATTTGGCGAAGGGAACAAGCATCAGAATCCAGAAGGCACACAGAACCCCCCTCAAAATCAATAAAAATAGGTCCACACCCCGTCATCTAATACTAAAACTTACAAGTCTCAGTGACAAAGAAAAAATCCTGAAAGCAGCTCGGGACAAGAGGTCTGTAACATACAACAGTAGAAATATTACATGAGTAGCAGACCTATCCACAGAGACCTGGCAAGACAGAAAGGACTAGCATGATATATTCAGAGCACTAAACGAGAAAAATATGCAGCCAAGAATACTATATCCAGCTAGGCTGTCATTGAAAATAGAAGGAGAAATAAAAAGCTTCCAGGACAAACAAAAACTAAAGGAATTTGCAAAATCCAAACCAGCACTAGAGGAAATATTGAAAGGGGTCCTCTAAGCAAAGAGAGAGCCTAAAAGTAACAGACCAGAAAGGAACAGAGACAATATACAGTAATCTACAATGTACAGTATACAATGTACAGTAGTATACAATGTACAGTAATATACAATGGCACTAAATTAATATTTTTCAATAGTTATCCTGAATACAAATGAGCTAAATTCCCCAATCAAAAGACACAGGATATCAGAATGGATTAAAAAAAAAAGACTCATCAATATGCTGTCTACAAGATACTCATTTTAGACCCAAAGACACCTCCAGATTTAAAGTGAAAGGGGGTGGAAAACAATTTACCAAGCTAATTGACATCAAAAGAAAGGTGGGGTGGCAATCCTTATATCAAACAAATTAGATTTTAAGCCAAAGACTGTAATAAGAGATGAGGAAGGACACTATATCATATTAAAAGGGTCGGTCCAACAAGAAGATCTAACAATTTTAAATATCTATGCCCCTAACACGGGAGCAGCCAATTATATAAGCCAATTAATAACAAAATCAAAGAAAAACATCAATAATAAAATAATGGTAGGGGACTTTAACACCCCCCTTACTGAAATGGACAGATCATCTAAGCAAAAGGTCAACAAGGAAAAAAAGGCTTTAAATGACACACTGTACCAGATGGACATCACAGATATATTTAGAACATTCCATCCCAAAACAACAGAATACACATTCTTCTCTAGTGCACACGGAACATTCTCCAGAATAGATCACATCCTGAGTCACAAATCAGGTCTCAACTAGTACCAAAAGATTCGGATCATTCCCCACATATTTTCAGACCACAGTGCTCTGAAACTAGAACTCAATCACAAGAGAAAAATTGGAAAGAACGCAAATACATGGAGGCTAAAGAGCATCCTACTAAAGAATGAATGGGTCAACCAGGAAATTAAGGAATTTAAAAAATTCATGGAAACAAATGAAAATGAAAACATAACTGTTCAAAATCTTTGGAACACAGCAAAGGCAGTCCTAAGGGGAAAGTACATAGCAATACAAACCTTTCTCAAGAAACAAGAAAGGTCTCAAGTACACAGCCTAACCCTATACTTATTGGAGCTGGAGAAAGAACAGCAAAAAAAAAAAAAAAAGCCTGAACCCAACAGAAGAGAAATAATAAAGATCAAGGCAGCAATCAATGAAATAGAAACCAAAAGAATAGTAGGACAAATCAATGAAATAAGAGCTGGTTCTTTGAAAGAACTAATAAGATTGTAAACCCCTGGCCAGACTTATCAAAAAGAAAAGAGAAAGGACCCAAATTAATAAAATCATGAATGAAAGAGGAGAAAAAATGGTGTTGGTTATGATTTCAAATACAAACAATTATAAGAACATATTATGAGCAACTCTACACCATCAAATTTAACAATCTGGAAGAAATGGATGCATTCCTAGAGACATATAAACTACCAAAACTGCACCAGGAAGAAATAGAAAACCTGAATAAACCCATAACCAGTACGGAGATTGAAGCAGTCATCAAAAATCTCCCAACAAATAAGAGCCCAGGGCCAGAAAGCTTCCCAGGGGAATTCTACCAAACATTTGAAGAAGAATTAATACCTATTCTCCTGAAACTGTTCAAAAATAGAAATGGAAGGAAAACTTCCAAACTCATTTTATGAGGCCAGTATTACCTTGATTCCAAAGCTGGACAAAGACCCCATCAAAAAGGAGAATTATAGACCAATATCCTTGATGAACATTGATGCAAAAATTCTCACCAAAATACTAGCCAATAGGATCCAACAGTACATTAAAAGGATTATTCATCACGACTAACTGGGATTTATTCCTGGGCTGCAAGGTTGGTTCAATGTCTGCAAATCAATCAATGTGATACAATACAGTAATAAAAGAAAGAACAAGAACCATATGATACCCTTAATAGATGCTGAAAAAGCATTTGACAAAATACAGCATCCTTTCTTCATCAACTCTTCACAGTGTAGGCATAGAGGGTACATACCTCAATATCATAAAAGCCATCTATGAAAAACCCACAGCAAATATCATTCTCCATGGGGAAAAACTGAGAGCCGTTCCCCTAAGGTCAGGAACACAGCAGGGATGTCCACTATCACCACTACTATTCAACATAGTACTAGAAGTCCTAGCCTCAGCAATCAGACAACAAAAAGAAATAAAAGGCATCCTAATTGGCAAAGAAGAAGTCAAACTCACTCTTTACAGATGATGTGATACTTTATGTGGAAAACCCAAAAGACTCCACTCCAAAACTACCAGAACTCATACAGGAAATCAGTAAAGTGTCAGGATATAAAATCAATGCACAGAAATCAGTTGCATTTCTATATACCAACAGCAAGACAGAAGAAAGAGAAATTAAGGAGTAGATCTCATTTACAATTGTACCCATAACCACAAAATACCTAGGAATAAACCTAACCAAAAAGGCAAAAAAATCTGTACTCAGAAAACTATAAAGTACTCATAAAGGAAATTGAGGAAGACACAAAGAAATGGGAAAACGTTCCATGCTCATGGATTAGAAGAATAAATACTGTGAAAATGTCTATGCTACCTAAAGCAATCTACACATCCAATGCAATCCCTATCAAAATGCCATCAACTTGGGGCACCTGGGTGGCTTGGTGGGTTAAAGCCTCTGCCTTCGGCTTGGGTTATGATCTCAGGGTCCTGGGATCGAGCCCCGCATTGGTCTCTCTGCTCTGTGGGGAGCCTGCTTCCCCCTCTCCTTCTGCCTGCCTCTCTGCCTACTTGTGATCTCTCTCTCTCTCTCTCTCTCTGTCAAATAAATAAATAAAATCTTTTTAAAAAGATACCATCAACGTTTTTCACAGAGCTGGAACAATAATCCTAAAATTTGTATGGAACCAGAAAAGACCCCAAATAGCCAAAGGAATATTGAAAAAGAAAACCAAAGTCAGTGGCATCACAATTCCAGACTTCAAGCTCAATTACAAAGCTGTAATCATTAAGACAGTATGGTACTTGCACAAAAACAGACACATAGATCAATGGAACAGAATAGGGAGCCCAGAAATGGACCCTCAACTCTATAGTCAACAAATCCTCGACAAAGCAGGAAAGAATTTCTAATGGAAAAAATACAGTCCCCTCAACAAATGGTACTGGGAAAATTGGACAGCCATATGCAGAAGAATGAAATTGGACCATTTCCTTATACCACACACAACAATAGACTCAAAATGGATGAAAGACCTCAATGTGAGACAGGAATCTAGGAAAATCCTTGAGGAGAACACAGGCAGCAACCTCTTTGACCTCAGCCACAGTAACTTCTTCCTAGGAACATCACCAAAGGCAAGGGAAGCAAAGGCAAAAATGAATTATTAGGACTTCATCAAGATCAGAAGCTTTTGCACCACAAAGGAAACAGTCAACAAAACCAAAAGACAACTGACAGAATGGGAAAAGATATTTGCAAATGACATCTCAGATAAAGGGTTAGTATCCAAAATCTATAAGGAACTTATTAAACTTAACACCCAAAGAACAAATAATCCAATGAAGAAATGGGCAGAAGACATAAATAGACCTTTCTCCAAAGAAGACATCCAAATGGCCAACAGACACATGAAAAAGTGCTCAACATCACTCAGCATCAGGGAAATACAAATCAAAACCACAGTGAGAAAGCACCTCACACCAGTCAGAATGGCAAAAATTAACAAGTCAGGAAATGACAGATGTTGGGGAGGATGCGGAGAAGGCGGAACCCTCCTACACTGTTGGTGGGAATGCAAGTTGGTGCAGCCACTCTGAAAAACAGTACGGAGGTTCCTCAAAAAGTTGAAAATAGAGCTACCCACGACCCAGCAATCTCACTACTGGGTATTTACCCTAATGATACAAATGTAATGATCTGAAGGGGCACGTGCAACCAAATGTTTATAGCAGCAATGTCCACAGAAGCCAAACATGGAAAGAACCTAGATGTCCATCAACAGATGAATGGATAAAGAATATCCATACACACACATACATATCTATACACACACATATATACATACACATATACACACATACACATATATATACATATATACACACACACACACATATATATATATATATACATACAATGGAATACTATGCAGCCATCAAAAGAAATGAAATCTTGCCCTTTGCAACAATGTGGATGGAACTAGAAGGTATTATGCTAAGTGAAATAAGTCAATCAGAGAAAGACAATTATCATATGATCTCTCTGATATGAGGAATTTGAGAGGCAGGATGTAGGGTCATGAGGGGTAGGGAGGAAAAAATGAAACAAGATGGGATCAGGAGGGAGACAAACCATAAGAGACTCTTAATCACATGAAACAGACTGAGGGTTGCTGGAGGGTGGGGGAGTAGGGATACGGTGGATGGGTTATGGACATTGGGCAGGGTATGTGCTATGGTGAGTGCTGTGATATGTGCAAGTCTGATGATTCACAGACTTGTACCCCTGGGGCAAATAATACATTATATGTTAGAAGAAGAAGAAGAAGAAGAAGAAGAAGAAGAAGAAGAAGAAGAAGAAGAAGAAGAAGGAGAAGAAGAGGAAGAGGAAGAGGAAGAGGAAGAGGAAGAGGAAGAGGAAGAGGAAGAGGAAGAGGAAGAGGAGGAGGAAGAGGAAGAGGAGGAGGAGGAGGAGGAGGAGGAGGAGGAAGAAGAAGAAGAAGAAGAAGAAGAATGACTCTTAGTTGAACAATTTCACTTCCCTGACCTATAGCATATTATATACTTTCTAGATTTGTATTATATTTTAAAAAATAGGAAAAATACTAGATTATAACAAAAGAGACAATAAAATTCTAATTCAGTTAAAATCTACATCACAGATTTTTAAATATAAACTTTTGATTAACCTTAGTATTATCTAGAGTAATTGAATTCAATCTCTCTCTCTCTTTAAAGATTTTATTTATTTGACAGAGAGAAGGAGTGAGCGCATGCACAACAGAGGGGAGGGAGAAGCAGAGTCCCCGCTGAGCAGGGAGCCCAAGGCAGGACTTGATCCCAGACCCTAGGATCATGACCTGAGTGGAAGGCAGACACTTAACTGACTGAGCCACCCAGGCATCCTAAATATCTCTTTTGAAAACAGAATGTGAAACAAATCTAGTAATGGTACTAGACTAGAGGACTGATATTTACAACCATTTTCACTTTGGAGATGTGCTATAAATCTGCTGCTTATTTTTATTAACATTCATTCTGCTATGTTCTCAGAGCCCTAGTAAAAAAAGAGTATATACCCAATTTCCAAGCAGGTACTAGCTTATAATTGAATCTAAAAGATACTTCTGATATGAGAAACAATATATTATAGTGGTTAAGTTGACCAGATCTGGTTATGAATCCTACCTCTACCACTTTCCAACTGTGTGACTGCAGATTAAGCATTATAGGCTTCAGTTTCATCATATATAAAATAGGGATAGTAAGCTTACTTACTAAGTTATTGTAATGACAAAGTTTTATACATATATATTTTTAAATAACTGTACACACAGAGATACTTAGGATGACACTTGACAAGTAGCACATGCTCTATAAATGGTACAAGATATCCTATTTTAGAAATTGCCTTTTCTCAAAATCATTAAAATTCTATTCTAAAAAAAGTATCTTCTTATTCAATATATTTATAAACTAAGTAGCATTTAAAATGTCTATTTACATTAATGCTCACTGTGAAATACAAAACACAAAAGTTTATTGTGTAATTTTTTAGTGATAAGCAACAGAAATGTACTAAAGGAGAAAATTAATTTCTAGATATGAGCCCCAGAAGCCTTGGAAACGATCAGGAGACAGGCAGTTCTGGGGGTCTAAAGAGCAGAAGCTAATGACTTTTTTCTTCCCCCCTTCAGGATTTTGCTGCTACAATGATTCCATTCCAATTTTTTCAGTCATTTTGTCACTCAAGATTCACATCCCAAGAGATGACATCTAATTGGTCTAGATCTGTTGAGAAAAAGTAGATCTTTAGCTACAGTCCCACCTGTGTTTTGCCTGCCAAACCAAAGTCCAAAGGCTGCTACAGAGGAAGGAGAAACCAATGCCAAGGAGAAAACATATACCTTATATGTACAGAGGTACTGTCTTTTATTGTTCTCCAGAAATCATATGCCCTGATAACTCACCATAATCACATATATTGAATAAATTATAAGGATCAAGAACTGCTATTTCTCAAATGCCCCAAACACACACACACTCAGAATAATAGTAGAGAACCTAGGATTATGAGTAAACATGCAATACTCCCAAATACGTTGACATCACCTGGAAGTGGTAATGACAAATTTCCATTTCCACTTGTACGTTAGGAGTACATTGGGAAAATCTGCTCTCCTTCCTTAGCCTCTTTTTCCACCTTTATTGGTCTTTGCCACTTTGGTTTCTGAGAGTGGCAAGAATGGTAGCAGGATCTTCCAGTACCAAGATAGTCACAAGATGGGGTTTCAAGGTAAAGAATAATGAATGAGAAGCACACTGAACCTCCACAGGCTCCCAAGCTCATCTGTTGACACTGGAAGTATACCAGTGATGCTAACCTACTTTATACTTCTGATGGATGGTAAAAGTGATGGAATACAAATACTATCCAATTTAGATTCTGTTTAACTTCTCAATTATAGTGAAGTGGAAACTTTTCCAGTAGTAACAGATAATTAGATGAAATTCTTTCCTTTGAAAAAACATCAGTAGGCTACTACAAGGAATTATAACAATGTATACTTACCAAGTGGTGACTTACTTCAGGCTAATATCTTTTAAGTTATGTATAATTCTAAAAAAAAAATTGGTCAACATCTTCCCAAAATTTGCAGCGAATGAAAGCAGTATATTAGGTCACTGAGATTTTTTTTTTTAATTGTTCAAAGGTATACTGAGAACAGCAAAGAAGTGACAAAGAACAAAAACTGCTATAAAAATGCACTGAAACATCAGAGCATTTGCCCTGAACACTTCAAAGTGTTCTCCTGAACTATATTACATTACAGTATAATAATTGACATTTATAATAATGATCCTAAGTCCTTAAGAATTCTATTTAAGGTGAAAAGGATATGATACATTTTAGAAAGATGTGCAAGAAAAAAAATTCTTTGAAAAGGCTGGATATAAAGGGGTAAATTTGGGGAATTTTAAAAATATATAATATTAAAAAAATAAAATATACATATGCATATATATGTGTGTGTGTGTGTTTATGTGTGTATATATATGTAATAGTTAGCCCCCAAGATTCTGGATAATGATGGTAACAATAGCAGCCAACACTGAATGAGTTTGTATCATGTGCCAGACATTGTGCTAAGTGCTTCAGCTGGAAAATCTCATTTAGTCCTCACACCAGCCCCAAAGTAGCTACCATTAATATCCCTATTTTACACATAAGAAAACTAACAGAGTTAGGTACTTATTCCAGGCCACCTTGTTAGTAAGGATAGGTGAGATTACAATAACACAACCCCAAAATCTCAGTGGTTTAAGACAACAGCTTTGTTTTTCATTTATGCTACCTGGCTATTGTGGCTTTGCTAGGACTCTGTTCTTGGTAGAATGATGGAGCATCTGTTGTCTGAAGCTGGCTGCCATGCAGGAGAAAGAGAAAGATGGTGATTTGTGTTCTTTTTCCTTCCTAGAGGTCATGTGGTCATGGAATTAACAGATATGTTTAATACCAATGGGAGGGGGTGCCTGAGTTGCTCAATGGGTTATGTGTCTGCCTTCAACTCAGGTCATGATCCCAGGGACTTGGGATCGAGTCCCACATCATGCTCCCTGCTCATGGGGGAGCCTGCTTCTCCCTCTCTCTCTGTTCCTCCCTTGGCCTGTGCTCTCTCTCATTCACTCTCACTGTCAAATAAATAAATAGAATCTTTTACAGAAATCTTTAAAAAAATGGGAAAAATGCAGAATAGTCATTTTAATTTACTTTTCAGGGGTCAAATGCCCACAAATAGTACTCCTTTAAGACAAGAAATGTATGTTCAACAGTAATAACCACTGACATCCCTGGCACTGTGTCTATGCTTACTTAATCTAAGCAAGAAGGCTGATTCCTACTTGGTTCTTTTGATAGTTCACGTTGAGCTCTACTATTTTATATCTCAAAATAGTATTTCTGCACATTTTCCTTAGTAGCCTATATTGGAAAAGTTGAATGTGCTCAACTTTATACTTTATGGATTTACAAAAGTGTGTTGGATGTTTACCTATTTTCTGTATGACTTTAATGTAGGGAATTATTCTTTACAAAATTCTTGCAGAAGACAAGAAGGAAGAAGGAATAACAAGGGGATTAAGTACAGGGCGTCTGGGTGGCTCAGTGGGTTAAAGCCGCTGCCTTCAGCTCAGGTCATGATCCCAGGGTCCTGGGATCGAGGCCCACATCTGGCTCTCTGCTCAGCAGGGAGCCTGGTTCCTCCTCTCTCTCTGCCTGCCTCTCTGCCTACTTGTAATCTCTCTCTGTATGTCAAATGAATAAATAAAATCTTTAAAAAAAAAGGGGGGGGGATTAAGTACATAGATATCTATGTTTTCCACAATACAAAGAAAGCAGCACAATACAATACCAGAAGCTAAATCCCCTGGAGTAAATTTAAATAACTATCTTAGCTTTTATATTGTCCTGAGGAATTTTCAAAATAAGATGCATGTGGTTTTACTTTCCATGTAAAATAAACTTATCCTATATAAGCTTTAACAAAAATTTTTGTAAACTTAGGAAAGTGAGACATATTCTACATTTTGTAGCTTAGCCCACATAGTCTATGACCCATTTAAACAAAATATCTCAATCTCTAACCAAAATCCAAAAATTTAAGTTCTAGTCTTAATTCTGATCGTGACTGAAGTAAATGCTTAAAGGGGGCCTACTATTTTTACATCTTGTTTTCTTAGTCTTTATAATGGCAACAAGCACACATTGTCACCCCAAAACAAAGACTTACTGATTTATGATACTAATACCAAATGTTATATAACCACTAATTTTTACTGTTTTAAATATGAGTCACATATGTAAGAACTATGAAAGAAATGTTATCATAGTACTTAAAAGTTAAACTGGAATTTATTATAACTAAAAATGGGCCTGCTAAGTTATAAGAAAGTCTGAGGAGGAGCTCTTACTTTCTGAACAAGGGATGTATCGTGTACTTTCAGCCTAATTGACATGAGACGAGAAAATGTTAAAGAGAGATCTTACTTAAGACACAAAATACAAATACACAGACACAGTCACTTTATAGGCAATACAATGGCACTAAATTATTATCTTTCAATAGTTTTACCCTGAATATAAATGGGCTAAATGCCCCAATCAAAACACACAGTGTATGGGACTGGATTAAAAAGCAAGATCTATCCATATGCTGTCTGCAAGAGACTCATTTTAGACCTAAGGACACCTCCAGATTAAAAGTGAAGGGGTGGAAAACCATTTATCAGGCTAGTAGACATCAAAAGAAAGCTGGGGTGGCAATCTTTATATCAGACAAATTAGATTTTAAACCAAAGACTGTAATAAAAGATGAGGAAGGATACTATATCATAATTAAAGGGTATATCCAACAAGAAGATCTAACAATTGTAAATATTTATGCCCCTAACATGGGAACAGCCAATTAAATAAGTCACTTAATAACAAAATCAAAGAAAACCATCCATAATAATACAATCATAGTAGGGTACTTTAACATCCCATCATTGCAATGAATAGATAATCAAAGCAGAAGATCAGCAAGGAAATAAGGGCTTTGAATGACACACTGGACCAGATGGACCTAGCCTCAGCAATCAGACAACAAAAAGAAATAAAGGCATCGGAATCAGCAAAGAAGAAGTCAAACTCTCACTCTTTACAGGTGACATCATATTCTATGCGGGAAACCCAAAAGACTCCACCCTAAAATTGCTAGAACTCATACAGCAATTCAGTAAAGTGACAGGATATAAAATCAATGCACATAAATCAGTTGCATTTCTATACACTAACAATGAGACAGAAGAAAGAGAAATTAAGGAGTCGATCCCGTTTATAATTGCACCCAAATCTGTAAGATACCTAGGAAAAAACCTAACCAAAGAGGCAAAGGATCTTTAGTCAGAACACTATATAACAGTCATGAAAGAAATTGAGGAAGACACACAAAGAAATGGGAAAATGTTCCATGCTCATGGAAGAACAAATATTGTGAAAATCTATATGCTACCCAGAGCAATCCACACATTCAATGCAATCCCTATCAAAATACCATCAATTTTTTTCACAGAGCTGGAATAATAATCCTAAAATTTGTATGGAACCAGAAAAGACCCCAAATAGCCAAAGGAATGTTGAAAGAGAAAACCAAAACTGGAGCCATCATAATTCCAAACCTTAAGCTCTATTACAAAGATGTGATCAGCAAGACAGTACAGTACTGGCACAAAAACAGACACACAGATCAATGGAACAGAATAGAGAACCCAGAAATGGACCCTGAACTTCATGGTCAACTAATCTTCAGTGAAGCAGGAAAGAACATTCTCTTCAACAAATGGTGTTGGAAAAATTGGACAGGCACATGCAGAAGGATGAAACTGGACCACTTTCTTACACGATACACAGAAATAGACTCAAAATGGATGAAAAGCCTAAATGTGAGACAGGAATCCATCCAAATCCTAGAGGAGAACAGAGGCAGCAACCTCTTCAACCTCGACTGCAGAAACTTCTTGCTAGACACATCTCCAAAGGCAAGGGAAACTAAGGCAAAAATGAACTATTGGGACTTCATCAAAATAAAAAGCATTTGCACAGCAAAGGGAACAGTCGACAAAACCAAAAGACAACTGACAGAACATGAGAAGATATTTGCAAATGTCTTATCAGCTGAAGGGCTAGTATCCAAAATCTATAAAGAACTTATCAAACTCAACACCCAAAGAACAAATAACCCAATCAAGAAATGGGCAGAAGACATGAACAGATATTTCTCCTAAGAAGACATCCAAATAGCCAACAGACACATGAAAAAGTGCTCAACATCACTCAGCATCAGGGAAATCCAAATCAAACCCACAATGAGATACCACCTCACACCAGTCAGAATGGCTAAAATTAACCATTCAGGATATGGCAGATGTTGGCAAGGTTGCAGAAAAAAGGGGAACCCTCTTACACTGTTGGTGGGAATGCAAGCTGGTGCAGCCACTCTGTAAACGATTACGGAGGTTCCTCAAAAAGTTTAAAATAGAGCTTATCCTATGACCCAGCAATTACACTACTGGGTATTTACCCCAAATATACAAATGTTGCTATCCAAAAGGGTACCTGCAGTCAAGTGTTTATAGCAGCAATGTCCACAAGAGCCAAACTATGGAAAGAGCCCAGATGTCCATCAACAGATGAATGAATAAAGAAGATATGGTATACATATACAATGGAACACTACTCAGACATTAAAAAAATGACATATTTCCAATTGTAACAACATGGATGGAACTAGAGGGTATTATCTAAGTGAAATAAGTCAATCAGAGAAAGATAATTATATGATCTCACCAAGATGTGGAATTTAAGGAACAGAGGATCATAGGGGAAGAGAGGAGAAAAGTGAAATAAGACAAAACCAGAGAGGGAGAAAAACCATAAGAGACTCTTTATCATAGGAAACAAACTGAGGGTTGCTGGAGGGGAGGGGACGGGGTAACTGGGTGATGGACATTGGGGAGGGTATATGTTGTAATAAGCACTGATAGTATATGGAAACTGATGAATCAGAGACCTATACCCCTGAAACAAATAAGACATGTGTTAAGTGAATTTAAATTAAAAATAAATAAATAATACAAATAGAGAAAGAGAAAAGTGTTTTTTGGGACGAATCACTTAACTCAGGATCTGCTCTTGGATAACATTTTGATCTCAGATTTAGGGCTTATCTATAGTAAGGAACAAGTTCCTTCTATTCTAACTATATTCATTAGGGAACTGAAAATTTTTAAATTTTTCTGTCACTATCTGTCAGAGGACCAGCCCGGGAAGGACTGCAGCACAGGTTAAACAACTAAGTCAAATCATCACCCAACACTCTAATAGACTATCACCTCTTTCTTCCGCTAAGGTTTTACATTACCCATGACAAATTCTAATAATTGATAAGACAAGGGACAGCAATATTGACTAAAATTCTAAGCTCCTAAAAGCTTCTAAGTTAATAATTAAAACAGAAAAGTTAAAGAAAAGTTAGGGGAAAAAATAATGATGGAGTCCAAATTGACAGAGTACAAAAGCAGGAAGGCAAATGACACATGCCTGTGTGTAGGTGTGAGAGAAATCGTTTTGACAACAAAGCTGTACATTCTGTGTGCATGATATACAGTACAGGAAAAATAAGATAAGTAAAACCTGGTGTCTGCCTTCAAAATGCTTATCAAGTTGGAGAGTGCAAAATATAAAAGCTTATTACCTCATTATAATGAGGCAGTGAGTAATAAGTGGAATGTGTGGTTCAGATGCATATGCAGCACAGAGCCCTGGACTTGGTTTCAAGTTTCTAACTTGCTGTATACAAAGAATGAGTATAGCATTCTGCTAAGTGCTTGAGCTTTGTATTTAGACAAATGTATCAGGGTTTGATCTGAGGAAGAGAACTAGTAGGAGATCTATATTAAGAGAATTGTTGCAAAGAATTGGCTTATGTGATTACAGATGATGGCTAGGCAAGTCTGAAATCCACAGGGCAGACCATCAGGAAGGGCAGGCTGCAACTCTCAGGCAACTGAAGCTGCAGTCCTCAGGCAGAACTTCTTCATGGAAGCTTCTGCTCCAGTCTTCAGGCCTTTCAACTGACTGAGTTAGGCTCATGTAGATTACCTAGGATAATCTCCTTTACTTAAAGTCACCTGATTAGGGACTTAAATCACATCTACAAAATACCTTCACAGCAACACCTAGACTAGTGTTTCACTGAATGTTACAGTGGCAACTGAAGCCTACCCAAAATGACACATCAAACTGACCATCATAACAAACCTGGATTAAGTGCCCAACACTATCATTTCCTAGCTATATGGCCTTAAGAAAGTTTCCAAATTTCTTTAAATCCTATTTTATCATCTGTAAAGCTGTAAGAGCAACTGCTCATAGAATTGCTGTGAAGATTAAATAGGTCCATGTAAAATTCAGGATTGAAAAATCCTGAATACACCAACTCTCTTTACACCTTAATGAACAGGAAAATCAACAATAAATTAAGCCAACCCCATGCACAAGAAGGGAAATAATTAAGATTAAAGCAGAGATCAATGAGTTAGAAACTAAAGATATAGTAGAAGACATCAACGAAACTAGAAGCTGGTTCTTTGAAAAAATTAATAAGATAAACAAACCACTGGCCAAACTAACCCAAAAGAAAAGAGAGGACCCAAATTAATAAAATTATGAATGCAAGGGGAGAGATCATGACTAACACCAAGGAAATAGAAACAATTATCAGAAATTACTATCAACAGTTATATGCCAATAAGTTAAGCAACCTAGAAGAAACGGATGCATTCCTGGAAACCTATAAACTTCCAAGACTGAAACAGGAAGAAATTAACAACCTGAATAAACCAATATCTAGTAATGAGGTTGAAGCAGTGATCAAAAAGCTCCCAAAAAACAAGAGTCCAGGACCTGATGGATTCCCTGGGGAATTCTACCAAACATTCAAAGAAGATATAAGACCTATTCTCCCGAAGCTGTTTCAAAAAACAGAAACTTCCAGACTCTTTCTATGAAGCCAGCATTACCTTGATCCCCAAACCAGGCAAAGACCCCATCAAAAAGGAGAATTTCAGACCAATATCCCTGATGAATATGGATGCCAAGATTCTAAACAAGATCCTACCTAATAGGATCCAACACTACATTTAAAAGATTATCCATGGGGCGCCTGGGTGACTCAGTTGGTTAAGCATCTGCCTCTGGTTCAGGTCATGATCCCGAAGTCCTGGGATCAAGCCCCATGGATCAGCTCCGCAGGGAGCCTGCTTCTCCCTCTTCCACTGTCACTTTCCCTGCTTGCGCTCTCTCACTCTCTCTCTCACTTGTTCCTTAAAAAAAAAAAAAAAAGGTTATCCACCATGACCAGGTGGGATTTATCCCTGGGATGCAAGGGTGGTTCAACATGTGCAAATCAAATAATGTGATAGAACAAATCAATAAGAGAAGAGAGAAGAACCACATGGTCCTCTCAAAGAATGCAGAAAAAGCATTTGACAAAATACAGCATCTGTTCCTGATTAAAACTCTTCAAAATTATAGGGATAGAGGGAACATTCCTCAACTTCATAAAATCTATCTATGAAAAACCCACAGCAAATATCATTCTCAATGGGGAAAAACTGACAGACTTCCTATTGAGATCAGGAACACGACAAGGATACCTACCACCCTCACCACTATTGTTCAACATAGTACTAAAAGTCCTAGCAACAGCAATCAGACAACAAAAAGAAATAAAAGGTATTCAAATTAGCAAAGAAGAAGTCAAACTCTCTCTCTCCTTGAAGATGACATGATAGTTTATATGGAAAACCCAAAAGACTCCACACCCAAACTACTAGAACTCATACAGCAATTCAGTAATGTGGCAGGATGTAAAATCAATGCATAGAAATCAGTGGCTTTCTTATACACTAGCAATGAAAATATAGAAAGGGAAATTAGAGAATCAATTCCATTTACTATAGCACCAAGAACCATAAGATACCTTGGAATAAACCTAACCAAAGAGGTAAAGGATCTGTACTCGAGGAACTACAGAAAACTCATGAAAGAAAGTGAAGAAGACACAAAAAGATGGAAAAGCATTCCATACTCATGGATTGGAAGAATAAACATTGTAAAAATGACTATACTGCCGAGAACAATCTATACTTTCTTTTTTTTTTTTTTTAAGATTGTATTTATTTATTTGACAGAGAGAAAGAGATCACAAGTAGGCAGAGAGGTAGGCAGAGGGAGAGGGGGAAGCAGGGAGCCCGATGCAGGGATCGATCCCAGGACCCTGAGATCATGACCTGAGCCGAAGGCAGAGGCTTAACCCACTGAGCCACCCAGGTGCCCCCAATCTATACTTTCATTGATCCTGATCAAAATTCCACTGGCATTTTTCAAAGTACTGGAACAAACAATCCTAAAATTTTTATGGAACCAGAAAAGTCCCTGAATCGCTAAATGTTGAAAAAGAAAAACAAAACTGGGGGCATCACGTTTCCTGATTGAAAGCTTTACTACAAAGCTATGATCACCAAGACAGCATGTTACTGGCACAAAAACAGAATCATAGACTAGTGGAACAGAGTAGAGAGTCCAGATATGGACCCTCAACTTTATGATCAAATAATCTTCAGCAACGCAGGAAAAAATATCCAGTGGAAGAAAGACAGTCTCTTCAATAAATGGTGCTGGGAAAATTGGACAGCTATGTATAGAAGAATGAAACTCAACCATTATCTCATACTATACACAAAGATAAACTCGAAATGGATGAAAGACCTCAACACGAGGCAGGAATCTATCAAAATCCTAGAAGAGAACATAGGCAGTAATTTCTTTGACATCAGCCACAGCAACTTCTTTTAAGACACATCTCCAAAGGCAAAGGAAACAAAAGCAAAAATGAACTTTTGGGACTTCATCAAGATAAAAAGCTTCCGCACAGCAAAGGGAACAGTCAATGGAACAAAGAGGCAACCCACGGAATGGGAGAAGTATTCACAAATGACACTACAAAGGACTGATATCCAAGATCTAAAAATAACTCCTCAAGGGGTGCCTGGGTGGCTCAGTGGGTTAAGCCTCTACCTTCTGCTCAGGTCATGATCCCAGGATCCTGGGATCGAGCCCCGCATCAGGCTTTCTGCTCAGCAGAGAGTCTGCTTCTCCGTCTCTCTGCCTGCCTCTCTGCCTACTTGTGATCTCTCTCTCTCTCTGTCAAAGAAATAAACAAAATCTTCAAAAAAAAAAAAAAAAACCTCAAACTCAACACCAAAAAAAAACAGATAATCATGTCAAAAAATGGGCAGAAGACATGAACAGACACTTCTCCAAAGAAGACATACAAATGGCTAACAGACACATGAAAAAATGTTCATCATCATTAGCCATCAGGGAAATTCAAATCAAAACCACACTGAGATACCATCTTACACCAGTTAGAATGGCCAAAATCAACAGGACAGGAAACAACAAGTATTGGAGTGGATGCGGAGAAAGGGGAACCCTCTTTCACTGTTGGTGGGAATGCAAGTTGGAGCAGCCACTTTGGAAAACAGCGTGGAGATTCCTCAAAACATTAAAAATAGAGCTACCTTATGACCCTACAATTGCATTACTAGGTATTTACCCCAAAGATACAGATGTAGTGAAAAGAAGGGTCATATGTACCCCAATGTTCATAGCACCAATGTCCACAATCACCAAACTGTGGAAAGAGCTGAGATGCCCTTAAACAGACGAATGGATAAAGAACATGTGGTCCATATATACAATGGAATATTACTCAGCCATCAGAAAGGATGAATACCCAACTTTTGTATCAACATGGATCACCAAACTGTGGAAAGAGCTGAGAGAAATAAGTCAAGCAGAGAAAGTCAATTATATGGTTTCACTTACTTGTGGAACATAAGGAATAAAATGGAGGACATTAAAAGAAGAAAAGGAAAAGTGAATTGGGATAAATCGGAGGGGGAGACGAAAGATGAGAGACTGTGGTTTCTGAGAAACAAATTGAGGGTTAAGGAGGGGAGGGGGTAGGGGGATGGGTGATCCTGGTGGTGGGTATTAAGGAGGGCACGTATAACATGGAGCACTGGGTGTGGTGCATAAACAATGAATCTTGGAACACTGAAAAAAATTAAATTAAATTAAGATGTTAAATAAATAAATTAGTCAATGTAAAGTGGGCCTAGCAATGTGCCTGGTATATACTAAGTACTCAGTAAATATTACTCATTATCATCATTCTCAATACCTGGTTGATATTGAGCAAGTCAACCCCTTTCTCTGAGCTTCAGTTTCTTCATCTGTACAATCAGAATATTAATACCTATAATTCACAGGAGTGAGATGAATATTAAATGAATATATATTAGAGGTAATATTTTTAATTATGCCAACGGTATGTTATCTGCTTAGCAAATGATAGACACTTATACATATTTTCCAAAACCCATTTTAAAAAACACATTTTCTAAAAATTCACCCAACAATTATAACCACAGAAGTTTGAAAGTGAGTCGAGTTCATAATGGTTTCTTATACATCTTAATACATCTTCAGGTTGGTAAGTGGAATTCACCAGATTCCCAAAGGTACACACACACCCCCACCCCACCCCCAATATACAATTTTTAGATTTTTTTATGAAAACTATCAAAACAGGACATGTAGGAAAAATGTTTTAGGATAGTATACTAATATTAGTTTAATTATACGTTTATTTAAAAAGTGATTTTAGAGAGGTTATGGTTTAGTAGTCTTAGCCTAGAATAAGTTTACTTAAGTTAGAATTCCAGCTCCACTGCTTTCTAGCTGAATGAAATCAGGCAAATCACTCAAATTCCCTCCACATCAATCTTCTCATCTTTAAGATGAGGGTAGTAACAGTACCTTACAGGATGTTGTGAGGATTTAAGAAGCTGATACCTATAAAGTGCTGGGAACTTCCTGGTATATAGGCATCAGTTTTCTGAAAATATCACTTCTTGTACTCCTGGAATGTCAGTAGGATGGCATCCTGTGTGAAATATTACCCTGGTCCTGTAGATTAAAGGAAAATGCTGTTAGATATTTATAATATCTCTTACCAATTAAAATTCATGTGTTCCCCTATGAAAGACAATTTGGAAGTAGCTATTCCATCTGTATACATCTTCTTTTTCTTGAGAATTTATTCCACAGATATACTTACATTGCTCCAAAAGATAAAAAGCAAGTGACCATCAAATGGTATACAACACAGCTGTAAAAAGGAATAAAGAAGCTTCCTATATATTGATACATAAATATATATAAGATAGCAGATGCAAAAAGCAAAGCATAAAGCTTTGTAAAGTGGTGTAAAATGGTGGAAATGGGAGCCAAGATTATATATTCTTGTCTGTTTGCATTTACAAAAAGAAACTCTAGACAGATACAAAAGAAACCAATCGAGTGGGCACCTTTTTTTATTGAATATTTTATTTTATTTATTTATTTGTCAGAGAGAACACAAGCAGAAGGAGAGGCGTAGGGAGAAGGAACCCCATCTTAGGAACCCCAGGATCATGATCTGAGCCAAAGGCAGAAACTTAATTGACTGAGCAACCCAGGCGCCCCTCAAGTGGATACTTTGTGGTGGTAGGACATTAGGTAGGACCGGACCCAGGTGAACAGGGAACAGGGCATGGAACAAAACATTTCACTATATGCCTTTTTATATTTTTATTTTTGAACCATGTGAATGTGTTTTCTATTTAAAAATGCATTTTGAAAAAAAATAAAAATGCGTTTTGATAGACATCAATGGTACCTGTTGTATCACAAAAGTGCTGTGTCACAGACAACACCGAGACTTAATAATTATTTATTCTTGAAGATCTACAGGTCAGCTGAGACTCAGCTGATCCAAGCTGAGCTCTATAGACAGGCCCTGCTTCTAACTCAGATCCACATGTCTGCTCCCAGTGTCTCTCATTCTCCTTGAACCAGCAGAAACAAGAAGCATAAGATGACTAATGGAATCATACAAGCCCTCATAAGTCTTAGGCTGAAAAATGACACAAATGCTGGTCATATGTCATTAGCCAGAGCAAGTGAAGGACTGAGGAAATACCCTATGCCCACGAGGAAGCCATGGCAGGAGTGCAGATGCAGGGAGGGGTCCATGATTCATTCTATCACACCTGTTAGTAACTACAGACATCCTGAATATTCCAAAACTAGAACTATGAATCACAGGTCTAAGGAATAGCAAAAAGCAGGCACAACTTTTCCTGAAGCTTGAATACTCTATGAATGTCATGTCTTGTCTTGATGATTTTGTCATCACCGTCCATCTGGATCATGAAAGGAATCGAATGAAATGAAATGGAAGACAAACTTAGGAACTCACAGGACCAGAAGAGACTTTGGACCACACTTTAGCCAACATACTTTACTGATTAGGCACCTGAGGCCGGATAAATTAAGTACAGTTAGGATACACCAGAAACTATAAATTACTTTGAGCAAAAACAAGAAGCATTAAAAAGAGCTGTAAGCCCTAAATATAATTATTATTTATTTGGGGTAAAGAACAATCATAAAAGTCTTAAGAGGTACATCAAAGAATTTGTTAAATGCAGGATCTACTACATTGATTAAAGTTCCTTACAGGCCAGGCGATGGGCTAAGTCAGGAAATAAAGAGGGAAAATCACGGTGACAATTAACTAAAAACAGCACCAACAATCATAAATTAAAACAGATTTCAGGCATACAAAGGAATGATAACTTAGAGACAGATCTCAAACATACATGAATAACAAAAGTCTATATTACATTTTTATTTTGAAAATTTTATTAGATTTTTTTAACTTAAAAGAGTTCAAGGGCGGCGCCTGGGTGGCTCAGTGGGTTAAAGCCTCTGCCTTCAGCTCAGGTCATGATCTCAGGGTCCTGGGATCGAGCCCCGCATCAGGCTCCCTGCTGTGCAGGAAGCCTGCTTCCTCTCTCTGCCTGCCTCTCTGCCTACTTGTGATCTCTCTCTGTGTCAAATAAATAAATAAAACCTTAAAAAAAAAAGAGTTCAAGGGCATACAAAAAAATAAATATCTGTCCTTTACCAGACAACCAATTCATTGCCCCCCAGAACAAAATATTGTTAGTAGTTTCTTATGTATTTCTCCATAAATGTACTATGTTTATAAAGATAAAAATACAGGTCATTTGCATCTTAAGTATGTATTTCTGAAGACCGGGCATAGTTCAATACTTATTTTCCCAAAGAACTGTTAAAGTATAATGAGTATTATTTTTTTAACCAGCTCAAGTGACAAGGCATTAAAAATTACTTATAATTCACTAGTCCTACTAACTTGAAATATTATGTAATTCTTAACTAATTCTTTTTAATTTGGGGAAACTCACAATATTTTATTTATATGGAAATACAAAGGACATAGAATAGCCAATAGTCTAGAAGAACAAAGTTGGCAGAATCATACTACCTAATTTTTGAGACTTACAGTGTAACTACAGTCATTAAGACAATATGGTACAGTGTGGCATGGGCATAAGGATAGGTGAATAGATTAATGGAACAGAACACACACATTTTTTTTTAAGATTTTACTTATTTATTTGACAGAGAGAAAGAGACAGGGAGAGCAGAAACACAAGCAGGGAGAGTGGGGGAGGGAGAAACAGGCTTTCCACCAAGCAGGAAGCCCGATGTGGGGCTCGATCCCAGGACCCTGGGATCATGACCTGAGCCGAAGGCAGATGCTTAATGACTGAGCCACCCAGGTGCCCCAGAACACACATATTCTTGATGGTTTTCTCACACTCATAATTGTGACTGAGCTGACAATTCACTAAAATGACTAAATCTTTTTCATATTTATGCATGTCAGCCTTACCCTCATTTTGCTTAGCTGATGATCCGGAGTAAATACAGGACTTTACATTTATCACTACTATATTGTATCTTATTAGTTGCTGCTCTTTTTTTTTTAGCTAAGATCTTTCTGGATTTTCACTCTGTAATATATTCTAATATATTCTCTATCTCTTAATGCTTCTTACTGTCTGTGAATTTGGCAATCCTGTTATTTAGCACTCTTTTGGTTATAATTACCAAAGATTCAATTAAAACTAACTAAGCCAAAGAGAAAATGTATTGGCTTACATGATCAAAAAGTCCAGAGTAGATTCAGATACTACAGAATCCAGGTAATCAATACCACCTGGGTACTCGTCCTCTCTCAGCATCATTTTTCTCTTTATGGACTTCAGCTTTGTCCTAGTGTTTCAGCAAAAGACTTAAGCTTATCTCTCATTGACCTGAAATGAATCATATGTCCATCTCAGAACCAATCAGTGCAGTCTGGAGATGTAGTTCTCTGACTATCTTCATCTGAGTATCACATTCACTCCTTAAGCCATGGATGAAGTAAGCCTCCCTTCAATCCCATGGACTGGGGACTGAAAATGGGGAAATGCGTGATTTCCCAGGGAAAACAAGGCACTATAATTAGGTTGTAGGGGGAGGGATATCATAGAAAGGAAAAATAAGATATTTACATTATATGACTCACCTAGATTGCTGACCGAAAAAAAGTGCTGGACATGGCCAAATGAAAGGATAAATAAAAGGCTGACAAACATAAAGATATTGTCTCCAAAAATAATCTATTTTTATATTTTATTTTAAAGTATGGTGCCAGAAGAATTAAGTAGGCATTGTTAGGTCTCAAGGAAGTAGAATTATTATCACTTTCATATGCTCAATATTGGTTAAGATTTAATTGCCCTATTCTATTTATATAGAATCCAAAAACTAGAAAAGGCCTACTTCTTACGCAGCCAGGATGCTGCTATAACAAAATGCCATAAGCTGATCGGCGAGATATTTATTTCTCACAGTTCTGCAAGCTAGGAAGTCCAAGATCAAGGTTCCAGCAGAGCTGATTCTTGGTGAGTGCTCTCTTCTTGTCTTGTAGGCACCTGCCTGACAAGGGTGCCCACATGGCCTTTCTTTACTGTGTGCTCATGGAGAGAGAGATAGCTCTCATGTCTTTTCCTCTTTTTACAAGGGCATTAATTCCATCATGGGAGTACCACACTTATAACCTCATCTGAACCTAAATATCTCCCAAGAGCTCCACCTCCAAATATTATCACATTGGTGGGGTTAGTGCTTCAACATAAGAATCTTGATAGGTCACAAACGTTCAGTCTCTAACAGTCCACAAAAGAGCTGTAACCAAGTTCAAAAGTCAGTGGAATGGCCAAAGAAAAGAAGTTTATCTAGCCATTATTCACACAATGAAAATAAACAGAACCAAGGTAGTCAATCCAATCTTGCACCCAGAAATAGCTTTCCTCTTAGTGAAGCTTAATCTGCAAGTACACAGAAGAATATTCTCTGTACCGCCTCCCGTATTTCTCACTTGGACCAGGAACTAGTATTAAAGTCAACAAATTAGGAAAAAGGCCTCCAAAGGTTCTGTTAAACTCAAATGTCCCATAGGCAAGAAGTCAAAGCACAAGAGATTACACTTAATGCAAGCAAACTGGTCAATTAATTGAAGAATATGACACCAAAACCACCTCTTAAAATCCACAAGAATATCAGATAATTATGTGCTTGAGGGAAACTGGAAATGCAAGATACAAAATGGGTGATGCCAAAAAAGAAAAGAAAATTACAGGTTATTATACCAATTAGAGCTTTTAAAATATGGTTTAGCTTAGATATTTCGCTATTACAGGCTGTCATTTTCATTTGCTGGATCTACTGAGCGAAAACAAGGTACAAAAGGAGTTTCCTACAGTGTCTAGTTTTTGAAATATAAAAAGTGATTTTAAAAGTATAGAAAGTAATAAGGAAATCAGTAAACTTACCCTTAAACATGCTACCAACCCCAGTCCAATCACTATACACCCATCTTCGTTTTGCTTTAGGGTCAATCTCACCACCCTGGATTTTACGCTTTCACGTCTAGTGCCTACTATGATGACAGAAACAGGAGATACCACTATTTTTGGTGCCCCAGGATAAAATTATACCCCTACCTCTGGCAACAGAGGGCTTGATTTTCAACTCTCAGTCTACCACTAGATCAGCGGATAAATCACTTAATCCCTATGAAATTAAACTACCATTTAGCCAAACTGATGGAGAGAAAAAGGGAAACAATAACCCTTGACCATACATAGTGCATCATTTTGAAGAAGTGGCCTAGTCAGATATGTTCATTTATTACACGAACCCCAGCTAGTCCTGCACAACTTCTAATGTGGTCTGCTCTTACTGGTTTGGGAAGCTTAAGTGGGTATGAAGAGGTAAACTTGAATAATCATAATCCAAAACTAATTAGTCCACTGATTGAAAAAAAATATGTCAACCACTTAATCTTAAACAGGGATATTCATTCACTATATAAAAAATCACAAGTTTTCGTGAAAAAGAATAAATTGACTGGTAATACTGAATAATTCAAAATGTAAGACAAATATGTACAGACAAGATTTATTAACAGTAATACAATATTTTATTTTTCATAATCTGCTTTGAAAATCAGTAATGAAATAAATTTTTTATATATTTTGACATTAATTTTATTGTACTATATTTAACATATGTTACAGTGTACTCTTTTCTTTCCTTCATCTTTCATGTTTCTGCAGTTCAATTTTTAAGACTTTAACTTTTAAAATAACAGTTTTAGATTAACACAAAAATTGTGAGAAGGGTTCCCATATGCCATACACCCAGTTTCCCCTATTATTAACTACTTTACATGGTTTGTTTTAGTTTGAGTAGTTTGAACTACTTTTATTTCCATTTGATTCTTATTCTTAATCAACATATTAATATATTTTATAATATGATCAAATAGTACTAAAAAGCTGATAATCAACTTCATCAGATCTAACTGCATTCTTCCCCACTTTTATTCCTTTAACTATTTCTTTTAGTTATTTAACTTCTGTTTCTAAATAATATATTTATACCTAAATTCCTTAAATTATCAATATTATAAATTTTGATAATTTTTTCCCAAATGCTCCATCATATTGATCACAGACCCATCAAAATTAATTGCCAAGCAGTCTAGTGTAATCAAATAATCCATCCATTTCATTTCTTGCCCCTTTCCATTATTGAACTTGCATCCTCTTGCTACAGGCTGCAGCTGGTAGCTTCCTAGGCTCAATGCAAAGCTGAAACTTCCTTCATCAATCACCTAAGTTGGATACCCTGTTTCTTGGGACTTGGGACTTTTTGGTCTCTCTTGGTTGTACCCTCAATTTGTTGGAATAGATCTTCCAGTCACTTCCTAAGAAAAGACTCCAAGGAGGTAATTTTTTAAAAACTTTATCAAAACTTTCTCTGTTCTACCCTCACAATTGATTGATTGGCTGAATATAGAATTCTAGGTTGAAAAGCAGTTTTTCTCAGAATTTTAGTGGCATTACTTTGCTGTCTTTTACCTTCCAAAGTTTCTGCTGAGATGTATTATGCCATTCTATTAGTTATTGTATGTGACATGGTCTCCCAGCATTTCCTCTTTAATCCTAAGGTGCTGAAGTTTCATCAAGACTTGCTTTACAAGTGTCCCTTTTCATTCACTGTGCTAGACACTCAGTGGGCCCTTTCAAACTGGAGACTCATGTTCTAGCATCTTAGTCTTTGCTTTCTATCTGCTAAAATGGTGTTGAATCACTCATCTACTCATAACTCCATTCCCACATTTTACCAGAAATCCTTTGAAGTAATATTTTAAATGTACATTCAACTCAATTATTAATTTTAATGGCATGTATATTGACTTTGGAACATGGTCGAAAACTTTGGAATGTATAGCATTTCAGGCCAAATAATAAAACTACTTAAAGAAAACCCAATTGCCTGAGTTGAAGCTATTCGGTTTTCTCCTCCACATATAATACCAAGATAGGACTAACTGAATAAATAAAGAAACATTTATATAATAGAATATCATGTGATTATTATTGTTGTTCTAAACCATTTGTGAATAAGTGGGAGATGTTATGCCTTTTACCACTAAATATTTCAGTGTGTATTTCCTAGGAACAAGTCATTCACATAATGCTTCTAGTTTTATGAGCAGCAGATAGAAAGAATAAGATATGTTCTTGCTAAAATTAAGCATATACATAGAAGTTCTGTATATAATATATCTACACTGGACATAGTCTGAAAAGGTTTAATGATAACAATACAGCAGGGCCTTTTGGTAATCTTCTTTCATCCTATGATGCAGACCCACTATGATGTACAAAGCTCTACAGCATGGCAACACGGCCAACATCCAGAACGTTTTCTGAAAACAAAACCATCTTACATTTTATAACCCATCTTTGATATGCAAAGAATTCTAATGTGCTATATTTAAATGTTGGTTTGCTCTGTATGTGTGCCACCCCTTCTTCTTACTCTATTTTAAAAGCTAGAGCTGTCCTAATTTGTGAGTATGAAAAAGAAAAAAAAAGTCTACTGTATTTGGACTTGCTATTTAAAACAGCCCAATGTAATTCTCTCCTTCATGTGTGTTTTGGAATTTTCCCCTATCACAGAGCTTATCAGGGTCAAGATCTGAGAATTAAAAGGAAAGAAAATGTGGTTTACTGGAAGCTTATAATAGTGGTCACTTAAAAACTCTTTTCTAGTCTTTAAGTAATGATTTGAAATAAATTCCATCCAAATTTTTTTTAACTTTAAGTAACCAAACACTAACGACACACCCAAATTATCTAAGAGGAACTACCTTTTAAATAATCTCTCTCAAGTAAAATTCCTGTGATTTTTTTATTGTGAAATAAATATAGTTTGTACAAGTAATCTCAATGAGAATATTTATAAATATTTGATAAGATTTGAAATTAATTTTAAGAACTGACACTGAATGTCAATTCACTAAAAAGGTATTTTATTACTATAAGTAAGATCAAGTTCTCTCTTGAGTTAAATAGATCTCTAAAATATTTGAGGTGTCAAAGATAAATAATAGTGCAACATGATTAGCAGCAGCTTTGGGGTTTTGTGGCAAATGAAAGCCAGTCCTCCTTGCACTTAAAAGTGTTTAGTAACACCTTACCAAATGTAGTGGACATCTGTTGTTTCTGTCTTCCTGGCATCCACTAGGGACCTGCTCTTCTTTCACCCCATGTGACTCTGGAGAATTTGTCAATCAGAGGGCCTTACCGTGACCTCACATCATGAGCTGAGACAGCTCCTGGGCTAGTCAATCTGAATACTTTCTGCTGTTCACAGATTGGTGCATGGGGATGAACATATGACCCAAGCAGAACAAATCAGAGTCCCCTGTTGAGAAGCAGTATATGGACCCCAAAGAGTCTCTATTCCTTGTAAACCTTGACTTGACTTATAAAAGACTGGAGGAGTCTAGAGGTGCCAGTGTCAGTGGCCATCACTGACTACCACACACAGAGAATCTGTTAGAGAATGATGTAAATACCCTGAGGAATACTGAATTAAGTGACAGAAGTCAAGAAAGCCTAGAAATCTGTTGAGTCCCTGGATTCAGCTGTGCTAAGGCCACTTCCACATTGGGACTTTCTAGTTAAAAGAACTAATACATTCTTTTTTTTCTTGAGAGAGTTTGAGTTGAATTTCTGTCTGTTGCAACCAACCAAGCATCATGACCGATAGACAAAGGCAAGCCCTTTTCAAAACACAATGCATAGTTAAGGCATATCTAAGTATACTTGAACTATGGTTGCTCCTAAATGGTATATCTGTCAAGTAAAGATTATAAAGTTATATGAATGAAATGGAAGATCAGTTTAATTTTTTATAACTTTGCAAACAGTTCCACTATTCACATACAAGCAGCCCCAGACTATCTACAGTCAAAAAGAGAAAACATACATGTGTGTGGAGGTAAAAATCAGAGAATAGGATGATAAACTCAAACCAAAGGAACACAGAGACCCCAATCTGAAAATATTTTCAAAAATCAGAGGTTTCATGTCTGTACATTACACAAAAGACTACTCGATAATTTAGGTTCAACTCTGAAGGTACTATAGTTATAAAAGGAAGTTCAGAAAATGTACTGAAGAATGTAACTCAGAAGCTGAAAGACAAGTCTTGAAAACAGGAACATGAAGTTGATTTATATCACATTCATATTCTTGTACTACATTAAAATACTTCTTAACAAAATGTCTCATACTATAGGTTTACTCTTTAGGAAAACCTGAAATATAAAAAATATCCATTATAATCTTCAATACAATAAAGAGAATTATTTACCCAGTATCTACCAAGTTCTTTATATCGTCCCAAATGTTATATACCTTTCCTTTTTACTTCTCTTAGGGAATAAATATACTTTTTTTTTTTACCACAATATAAAGAAATCTCATTGTCCAAAGGTAGGTTGCAGTTATATAGGCTGGAACTCTTCTGTCAGAGGTCTAACATGTGAATTCTCTCCGACAGAGCACATTCTGTAAGCTGATGTTTGCAATCATTTTCCTTCTTGTTTTATCTTCCCCAGTTAACTCACATGTCAGAAGAGACATGCATTTCTAGACCAGCGAAATCATAGAAGTAACATAAAATGTGCAGCATTATCTTCTAATGATTTGTTTTCTCATTTCTCTGTATAAAAGCATTTGGCACCTTTGTCTTACCTTTCCTTAATAGTACCTCACATGCCTGGCACAAAGTGAGGACTCAATAAACGTTAACTAAATGAACAAATAGAACATTAGGTATGTTCTATTTGGTAACGAGCTTGAAAATGAATGACTACTTTAAACTGGGAGCAAATTGAAGGTCTCAGAAGTTAAGTGATGATCCAATAACACAAAGTCATTAGTGTTAGTCCCAGACTAACTCTCTTGATTCCTAATCTAATGTTCATCCATAAACCAGAGTTTTTGAACATTTTTTTAAATAATGTCCACATGGGAGACATGTTGTCAGGGTAAAACCTGAGATGTGATGAATTCTAAGATATCACTCACTAAAGCCCCCACTCTAAGAATATCGAGGCCTTTTTAAAAAAATAATTAGCAAATACATCTATATTTGAACTCTTCATTAATCATAAATTTTTGGAGATACACCTTAAAATAGATGGTGACAAACTAGTGTGTTAAGAGACCAAGGAAGCTGAAATCATTACACTAGACTGGGTTAATATGTATAGGTCTTTTCCCTGAGGACACCAAAGCCAGCTCCTTGATTTTACCTCAGAGTCATTCTTCTTGAATGTCACCAGATCTTGAGTTGATGTGTTTCTCTGTTCTATACTCCCCAGTTATATTATATTCCTCCCTAGATTATACTTGGAATTGGAAATCGTATCATTCATTTTTATATCACCAGTGCCTACCCTAAATCCAAGCACTCAACAGAGGTCAATTGATAAGACGAGTAAGGACAACTGGATATCCACATGCCAGATGATGAACTTAGGCCTTTACCTCACATCATACAAAAACTAACTCAAATGGATCACAGACTGAAATGTAAGAGCTACATAGAAAAAAAATATAGGAGGAAATCTCTGAGACCTTAAGGGAAAAATTTTTTAGATATGACACTAAAAGCACATTCCATAAAAGAAAAAATTAATAAATTGGACCTTAACAAACTTCAAAACTTTTGCACTACAAAAGACAGCTTTAAGAAAAATTAAAAATATAAGGAACAGATTATGAGAAAATATTTATAAAACACATATCTAGTGAAGAATTTATATCCAAAACTATACAAATAACTCTTACAACTCAATAATAAAAAGATTACCCAAATTTTTTTGAGAGAGAAATTGTGTGCCTGTGAGTGGAGTGGGGGAGGGGCAGAAAGAGAGGAGAGAAAGAATTTCAAGCAGGCTCCACTCTCATCATTGAGCCCTGCACAGGGCTCAATCTCATGACCTCTAGATCATGTCCTGAGCTGAAACCAAGAATTGGATGCTTAACCAACTGAACCACCCAGGAGCCCCAAAAGACAACCAATTTAAAAATGGGTAATATATATGAGTTGATATTTCACTATAAAGAAGATATGCAAATGGTTAATGGTTAATAAAGTCATGAAAAGATGATCAACATCTGTAGTCATTAGGAAAATGTAAATTAAAATAAGAATGAGATACCATTTTACACCCATTAGAATGGTTATAATAAATAAGGCAAACAGTAACAAATGTTGGTGAGGATGTGGAGAAATGGGACCCCTCACACATTGCTAGCAAGAATATAAAATGCTGCAGACACTTTGATAAACAGTTTGGAAGTTTCTCAAAAAACTAAATATAAAACTACCAAATAACTACCCAGCAATTCTACTCCTAGTTATAGACATAAGATATAGACTCCTAGATATAGACATAAGAAAAATTTAAACATATGTCTACGCCATGGCTGGTATGGAAATTTTCATTGCAGGAATAGAGAAGTGTGATAATAGTCCCAAACCAGAAGCAACTTGTAGATGGACATACTAAGTGTGGTACATCCATATAATGGAATACTATTTTGACAATAAAAAGGAAGAACTACCAACACATGTTACATCACACATAAACCTCAAAAACGTTATGCAAAGAGAAAGAAGCCAGACACAAGAGACCACATATTACATGATTCTATTTATATGAAGTGCCCAAAAAAGGGAAATTTATGGACATAAAACAAAGGGCTAGTATCCAAAATCTATAAAGAGCTTCTCAAACTCAACACCCATAAAACAAATAACCCAGTCAAGAAATGGGCAGTAGACATGAACAGACATTTCTCCAAAGAAGACATCCAAATGGCCAACAGACACATGAGAAAGTGCTCAACATCACTCGGCATCAGAGAAATACAAATTAAAACCACAGCGAGATACCACCTTACACCAGTCAGAATGGCTAAAATCAACAAGTCAGGAAATGACAGATGTTGGCGAGGTTGCGGAGAAAGGGGAACCCTCCTACACTGTTGGTGGGAATGCAAACTGGTGCAGCCACTCTGGAAAACAGTATGGAGATTCCTCAAAAAGTTGAAAATGGAGCTACCCTACGTCCCCCCCTTTATTAATTACTGGAGGCCACAGAAAGTAACCAAATCTGCTGATCAGCTACTTCAGAAGTCAACAACAACCCAATATCAAGTATGTTAGGACCCAAATCTTCATTTTCCACATAGAAATTTCAGCAGCATTCAAATGGAAAATACTAAATAATTCAACAGGTTAACTAATGTCATTACCTGAGGTTGTATCTTGAAGATAACTTGGCAGGCTTATTAGGCAGTGGACCAGTTCAAATCAAAACATTGTACACGGTCCTTATAAAAGCTCTATCGAAGAAGTTCTAAGTATTTATTCTTATCAGTGGAATATGTCTTCTCTGGTTGTAATATAAAAACTAGGAATTCAACAGAATGCTTGCCTAACATTTAAAGAGATAAACTCCATGCAGGGTGGGGTGAATTCCCCTGGAGTTAGGGTGTTTGATTCTTATAAAAATGTCAACACCTGCAAGCTTCATAGATTATACCTCAGTCTTTCTCCATGAACTTCAAAATACCTCCTTCATTTTTTTTTTTTTTTTACCTCCTTCATTCTTGAGCTCGCATAAACTTGTCTTAGTCAGGTTACTGACATCTGAAAAGCTGCTCCAAAGGGCAGAATAACAAGAAGCTATGTATTTTACTTTTGTTCCTAGAAAAAAAAAATGGTTTATTCATGGTCAGTGTAAGATTCAACCATACAATTACATAAAAAATATTTTCAACTTTTTAGAAAATATTGTCCACTATGGTATTTAATGTTCTGATATGAAGATTCTCACAAATGATTCTTTCCTGATTATAAACAAAGGTATAGTCTTTAGATAGCCAAATGCTCTTCCATTTATGACATAATAAAAAGTACACAGCCCATGAAGTTTTCATTCTTGTATTATCTACCAGGAACCTTGAAGCTAAATTTAGTTCCCAATTGCAATAATTACTATTAGCTGGTTTTTAGATGTAATTAACTTTTTCCTTTATTATCTGGTTCTTATTCCTTTAGTAGTATGTTATTAATTCCAAAGTCTCAAATTCTTTCTTTCAATTTATACTTCTATTGGTTGAATTTAACATAAAAGTCACTCACTTTATTTATTTTTTTTTAAAGATTTTTATTTATTTCACAGAGGGAGAGAGATCACAAGGAGGCAGAGAGGCAGGCAGAGAGAGAGGGGGAAGCAGGCTCCCTGCTGAGCAGAGAGCCCGATGCGGGCCTCGATCCCAGGACCCTGAGATCATGACCTGAGCCGAAAGCAGAGGCTTTAACCCACTGAGCCACCCAGGCGCCCAAAAAGTCACTCACTTTAAATGTAGCTTGATAAGTTTTCATAATTGTATGTGATCATGTAGCCATCACCACCCTCAAGTTACCGAATATTTCTAGGGATGCCTGGGTGGTTCAGTCAGTTAAGCATCTGCCTTTGGCTCAGGTCATGATCCCAGGGACCTGGAATTGAGTCCCACCTCAGGTTCCTTGCTCAGTAAGGAGCCTGCTTCTCCCTCTGCTTGCTGCTACCCCTGCTTGTGATCTCTCTCTGACAAATAAACAAAATCTTAAATAGATAAACATATAAATAAATAAATAAATTTTCCAATCACCCTAAAAAAATTTCCTCTTTGCAAATGATCCCCTCCCAGCCTCAAGCAACCACTGATCTACTTTGTTACTCTTTGTTACTCTAGTTTTACTTTTCCTAGAATTTCATATGAACAGAATCATACAGAATATAATTTTGTGACCTCTTTTACCTAGCATAAAGTTTTTGAAATTCATCCATGCTACTGTACATCAGTATTTTTATTCCTTTTTTATTGTCAATTAGAATTTCATGGTATGGTTATATCATAATTTCTTTATCCATTAACCAGTTGATGGATAATTGGATTGCTTCACTTGAGGCTACTATGAATAATGTGGCTATAAATATTCACATACAAGCCTTTGCATGGATATATAATTCCATTTCTCTTGGGTATATAACTAAGAAGTAGCAATGCTGGGTTCTATGATAAGTATATGCTTACTGTCTAGGACAGTGCCAAGGTGTTTTCCAAAGTAGCAGGACCATTTTGCAATCCCACCTACAATGTATGAGAGTTTCAGTTGCTCCAAATCTTTGTCAATACTTGATATTGCCCGGCTTTTTAACTTTAGCCTTTCTATTGAGTGTGTGGTGGTATTTAATTATGATTTTAATTTGCATTTCCCTGATGATTAGTACCATTAAGCACTTTTTCATGTGCTTATTGGCCATATTTGTATTTTCTTTTTTGAATTGTCTGTTCAAATCCTTTGCCTACTTTTTGTTAGACTGTATTCTTTTTATTGGTTATAAAAGTTCTCTTTATATTCTGAATCCAAGCTTTCTGTCAAATATGTTTTGCAAATACCTTTTCCCAGTCTGTGATGCCCTTTCATTTTCTTAACTGTGTCTTTCACCAAGCAGAAGCTTTAAGTTTTTACTTATAATTTTTATTTATTTTTATTTAAATATTTACTTAGTTTTCTTTTATGATTCATGATTTCTCTACCTATTTAAGAAACTGTTGATTAACACAGGTTTTCTCAAACTCTGTACTATTGATGTATTGATAATTTTTTGTTTTAGGGACCTATCCTGTGCATTATGGGGTGTTCATTTGCATGCCTGGACTCTACTTAGATATCAATAGTGTGTTCCTCACCCCAGTTGTAGAAATCAAAAAATCTCCAGATATTACCAAATGTCCACTGAAGAACAAAATTGCCCCCAGTTGAGAACAACTGGCCTAACCCAATGCCACAAAAATTTCTCCTGTTTTTTTGGGGGGGGAGGGAATAGGAGTTTTATGCAAGGGAGGGAATAGGAGTTTTATAGCTTTAAACTCTTAAATTTAGGTTGACAGTCCATATCAAGTTAATTTCTATATAAGGTTGAGGTAAGGATCAAAGTTCATTTTTTCCATAAAGATATTCAGTTGTTCTAACACCTTTGTTGAAAAGACTATCCTTTCCCCCACTGGATTACCTGGGCACTTTATTTGAAAATCAGTTAATCTTGGGGCAACTGGGTGGCTCATTCAGTTAAGCGTCTGCCTTCGGCTCAGGTCATAATCCCGGGGCCCTGGGAATGAACCCCCACATCAGGCTCCCCACTCAACAAAGCCTACTTCTCCCTCTCCCTCTGCCTTTCCCCCCACTTACATTCACTTTCTCTCTCTCCCTCTCTCTCTCACTGTCTCTCTCTCTCTCAAATAAATAAATAAAATATTTAAAATAAGCTTATCAATTTCTTATTTTCTTTAGTAAACTTTTTATTTTTGGAATAATTTTAGATTTGCAGAAAAGGTGCAAAGATAATAGAGAGTTCCCATAAACTGTTCACCCAGTTTCTGTTTCCTAATGTTATCATCTTACATTACTGTGGTACATCTGTCAAAACTAAGAAACCAACACTGGTACATTGCTATTAACTGAAGGCCTAATTTGGATTTCCCCAGTGTTTAAATGAATGTCCTCTTTCTGTTCCAGGATCTAATCTGGAATACCACATTGCATTTAATCATCATGTCTTCCCTCTCTTCTCTAGTCTGTGACAGTTTTCAACCTTGTTTTTCATGCATGACTTTAATGATCTTGAGTTGTACTGGTCAGGTATTTTATAAAGTGTCCTCTAATTTGGTTTATGTGATATTTTTCTCATGATTAGACTGTACTCATGGGTTTTCAGAAAGAATACCACAGAGGTTCAGTATACTTCTCACTGCATAATGTCAGGATATATCTGCTATCCACATGGCATCACTAATAAGGTTAACCTTGAAGTCAATTTTCTTTTTTAAAAGCTTGCTAGTATTTTCTTTGGGATCCTAATGACTCTATGTATCAACTCAGAAGAACTGTCATCTTATTAACTTCTAGTTTCCCAGTCCATAAACATGGTTTATCTCTCTACTTATTTACATAAGTCTTTAATCTCCCTTGCCTCCTCTGCACATGGATTTCACACCAGAATCTGTCTGCTTCTGTCCACTCTCTTGTACCTTCAAGTAGCTGCTTTTTATTATTATTATTCTTCACATATTCTATTTTTTTTTTAAAGATTTTATTTATTTATTTCACAGAGGGAGAGAGATCACAAGGAGGCAGAGAGGCAGGCAGAGAGAGAGAGAGGGGGAAGCAGGCTCCCCGCTGAGCAGGGAGCCCGATGCGGGCCTCGATCCCAGGACCCTGAGATCATGACCTGAGCCGAAAGCAGAGGCNTATTTATTTCACAGAGGGAGAGAGATCACAAGGAGGCAGAGAGGCAGGCAGAGAGAGAGAGAGGGGGAAGCAGGCTCCCCGCTGAGCAGGGAGCCCGATGCGGGCCTCGATCCCAGGACCCTGAGATCATGACCTGAGCCAAAGGCAGAGGCTTTAACCCACTGAGCCACCCAGGCGCCCAATTATTCACATATTCTAGAATCTATAGTTGTAACCTGGAAAAAGTCAGCTCAGTAAGATCTAATTCATCTACTGAAAGCAAAATCTAACATTACCTCAGATACTTTTTAAGGTAGAAAGGGAAAAATAATTTATATTTATATTGTTATCTTTAAAATACCCTTAAACTAGAATCTTAATCACAATCTGTGCTAAACCAATCTGCAGTCTTAAAGTTCATGACCAATTAGCAGACAGTCTATGATTATGAAACACAGTTTTTCTGTGTCAAATGAATTTGACTATATGAAATTGACTCCATACTTAGTTAAAATTCTAAACTCTAAAAGATCAAACACAAGAGAATCATATTAAAATCTTAATAAAATTATTCAATGCTATCCACGATGTTGTAAGTGGGCATAATTCTATAGAGTAATATATTTTTAATGGTAATAAAATTTTAACCAAGTCTTTTGGAAATCAAATGCATATGAACCTTAAAATTATTCATAACTTTGACCAAGTAATCCCACTTCTAAGACTCTGTCCTATGGAAATAGGGCTAAATAGAGTCAGAGAGAAGAATGACCCTATGCACAAAGATTTCCACCAAAGTGTTATTTATAATATGAAAAAAAATTGATACTATTTAAATGTCCAATAAGAAATTCTTACATTCATACAGCCACAAGCTCTAGTAACCCTATAATATTAAGCAAATATATATGCTGTGTAAGTTCCACTTTAATTTTTTTTAAGTATAGAAGAAAAGCCTAGAAGTTAATATACCATATACTTAATGATGGCTAGTGAACTATAGATGTTTTCTTTTTCTTCTCCCTGCTTGCTGTTTTTCACAATAGTGAGCCAAGAAAACAATAAGATCTTTTTTAATCTTATAAAAATTTACCTTATTTTTAAATTTCTGAGTCCGAAAATTTAGAAAACTGGTTCACCCTCTGTACTTCATTGGTAAGGACATTTTGTTATTTCTAAGGCTAAGGAAACAGGCATGGGTCACATCAGCAATATTTAATTAAAATACTTTTTAAATTATTAGCCTCAAACAAGATTAATTTTAATATGAATGCTCTAGAACCTGGAAAATGAAAGGAATTTTAGAGTTGTGTTTCCAATGAGTATTTCAAATGCTAAATAAAAGTGGAGTTTTATTCTAAAAAACTTTCCAGATATGAGATTTAAGATGCCTAGTTAAAAAGCTCCTTGTTGCCTTATTACAGTTAGTAGTGTTTGTTTGTAGTTGCCCAAACAAAAATGACAAAGTACAATGTGACCTTCTACATCAGGACTTTCTGTTATAACTAGTCCACCTTTACTGTTCAACTCTCCTGAGCTGATGATAGAGTACTAGCATTGCCGATTAATTATCTACTTAAATCATACACTGGACATAATGATTTTTAACTTGGCTTTAAATATCCCAAACAATTTTTTCTGATGTCTCTCTAAATAGAAAAACAAAAGAAAATGTTTTTAGTTTAACATTTCATACCACAGGAAGTTAATCTAGAGGGAATGTTTAAGGTTAGTAGAGTGTTTATCTTATCAAAAGTGGTCTGGTCTGTTTGGGTTACTGTTTGGATTCCAGCTAATCAGGCCATTTACTAGTTTAAGAACTTTCAACAATTAACAGTGTTCAAACAGCACCAATCTGCTATGTTATTTCAGCTGGGAAAGCAGCTATATGAACCAATACAGCTTCCTTACTAAAAATAAATGATAGCACTTTCCACACACTAGGGAGTGAGTTTTTGGGTATGTCACACTGTCACACTGAATAACAAAACAAAAGGGTGTGAAGCATCTAAATAATAAAATACCCAAAAGACATGCCATGTTTTTGGATTTTAAAAAAATAATAAAGTAACTTTGCCAACAAAAACATTGCAGGAAGACAAAACAAATATAAAGTGAGTTTCAGAGGTAGGTTATGGTCCTTTTCCATCAAGAACCATGAATTTCCTTGTTCTTAAGACCACTTAGTTTTATTAGCAATTTTTAACACATGGTAGCTCAAATCAACAATACATTTGCTCTTCAGACTTTGACACTTCCCAAGTTGCTAGGCCTATGCTTAAGCAAACAAGTACAGTAGCACAAGTGGAACATTTATGTAACACAGAAACTATAAATGTTCTTTGAGGAACAAAGAGGCCTACTCATCCTAGAAGATATGACAAAGGGATAAGAACACTAAATTTTAAAACAGATTTAAAATGCCTGAGAAGAATATACTTAGCTTATACTTGTAGTTAAAAGTATCAGATCACTTGTTTACTGAAAATAAGAGAAAATATTCTTTCTTTTCTCTAATTTTTTTAATTAATTGATCATTTATCTGATATTATGCTCTATACTAAGGACTTTACATATATTCTCTCATTGATTCTTTGTGATGATACTATGAGGTGTAGATACTAACATCTATCTTCATTTTGCAAATGGAAAAACAGCCTTAGATTAAGTAATCTGCCCAAGGTCATTCAGCTAGTTCATACTGGAATATGGTTTGAACACAGGAGATCTGATTTCAGAGCCTGTGCCCTGACCCACTATGGGTAAAAATGAAATGACACTGTAGAATTTTTAGAAGAAATATCAAAATACCTGAATAAGCACTCCTGATAATAAAGTCATAAAACACATCTTATCTGTGGCCTTTGTCTTCCCACTGACTGATATTCCCTTACCAATGCCACCTCTTTCTCCCTGCTACTACCCCTTCTTCTTCCCCCTTCTAGCAAATACACACACACACACACACACACACACACACACACACACACAAGCAGATTTGCTGATAGTGCCTGTGGTACTAAAAAATAGGCCAGGAAAAAGTTAATATTCTACTTCAAAAGTGGACTAAATAGTTAAGTGCAGCCTCAGAACTGGCAGGGGTAAGAAGGGGAGGAGACCTCATTATTTGAACAATCGATTGGATGGACCCACTTGTTTGTTTACGTGAGGTAAACTCATTTACAGGTATATAGGAACATGAAAAAAGTCTCCAAAGAGGTGGTTCCCGTATTTCCTTTACATCTCTGCTCAAGCCAAACGGCCTGCTATTTATTTAACAGAAACAAATATAGAAGGTTTTCCATAACGGATTTTAAATGGACATTTCTCTACATAAAGTTAGGTCTTATTGAAGCAGATCTTACAAATGAGTGTTTTCCAGACTACAGAGCTTTCTGCAAAAGGAAATGCTTGACATCTCTGCTACCCAATATGGTAGCCACCAGTATATGTGCTGTCGAACCCTTGAAATGTGACTAGTGGGACTTAGGAACAAATTTTTAACTTTATCTAATTTTAATTTAAATACTCACATATGGCTAATGGCTATCCTATCAGACAGAATACATATAGCCTTATCTCAATAACTACTACTCATTGAGTATCTACTATGTGCTACACAGCTACCTTTGAAGAAGATACAATTTTGTCCCCATTTTACAGATAAGGAAACTAAAGCAAAGAAAGCCTCATGGATTTAAACTCATAAGTGGTAAATTCTAGATTTTATACCTACATCTGTCCCTTTCAAGGCCTGATGTTTTCATTACCAGTAGTTTTTAATACCAGCAGCATATTAGATGGAGAGCTTTTCAGAAATACCTATTTTCAGGTTCCATTCCCATAATTTATTTAATTGGCCAGGGGCAGGGCCCAGGCACATACATATCATTGAAACTACCACTGTGTAGTAACTGGTGTGACTGAGGCCCCCTGTTATTGGACAGCCATTTCCAAAAGGGAGCTACAAAGAAGTTCTACCTCTATTTCTTCTCTTAAGCATGGTTAACACAACGCTAAAGAGTCCTTCTCCTTTTTGCATCAGAGTAAATGACTGAGCAGCAACTCCTAGCTTGGATGAGGTCACATAGCTGGTGTTTTGATAGAGTTGAGACCAGGGCCAAGTTATGGGTAATATGTAAATGTTCCAACTTCTGGAGCTGTGGAGACCCCAAATGAGCAAAGGTTAAGAGAGTTCAGCCCAGGGATTTAAACCTCCATGCACCAACCAGAAGTTGGAAGGCAGACAGAGGCTGCAGGTGCTATTTGACTGTTTCTAGAGGTGGGAACATTCAGCAACCCGAGGCTTATCAACTTTGTCCTCTCCACCCTCTTTTTGACACTCCAAAGTTCCTGAGGAGTGGTCCAAGGGCCTCTGTGCAGTATTTTTCACTCTGCCAAGGTTATTTCTAACAGATACAACCCTACCCTGTCACACAGTATGTACCTAAAATTGTAACTGTGAAATGAATGAATGCAGATTTTGGAATTCAAGAGGCTGGGACTAATCAGCTCCTAGACAGGTTCAGATATCTGAGTATGTGTTTGGTAAATAACTTCCTAAAAATCAAATCAGAAAGTCCCTTCAAACTGACAGTTGCCAGAAAACAAGGGGGTAGGGGGGTGGGAAAAATGGGTGATGGGGAGTGGGAGATACAAGTTTTCAGTTATGGAGTGAATAAGTCACAGGAATAAAAGGCACAGCTAAGAAATGTAGTCCATGATACTGTAATGGCATTGTATGGTGACAGATGGAAGCTGCCCTCATGGTGAACCTAACATAACCGTATAGAGATGTTCAATCACTATGTTGTACACCTGAAACTAATGTAACAGGTATGTCAACTATACTCAAAAATATGTTAATAAGAATAATTTTTCATTTTTAAAAAAAGAAATTCAGCGTCCAAAATAAATAGAAAAGACATCTGAAATAAAGTAATATCAAATATACTTAAAATAATTAATCAATATAATTATCAAAAAAGATGGGTTATCAGTGAGTAACTTTTAAACAGTTAAAAAAATACTTTATACTTTAAAAACAATTTTTTGACAGTTAAAAAAATTCCTTTAAAACCTTTGCACTTGCCTCAGAAAAGTGGGTAGAGAAGATGATATCAGTCTCTAAGATAGGATCATTTTTTGTTTCAGAGGCTAAAAGGCTTGAAAGGGATGAAATAAGAAGACAAATGAGAATATTGACAAAAAGTTAAACAAGAATTTATGCCATATCCATGCATACTCCAAGAGTCCTGTTAAGCATAGGTGACCTGCATTTATCCTTGCGTGGTCTAGGAGACCACTAAATCACGTTCTGGGGTTGAGAAATAAAGTCAACAAAGCAAGGGCCTGAAGGAAATTGCCACAAAAATAGAAAATGCTGCTGTAAACATTACCCCTCAAACTAGCCAAGTATGTCTTTTTCTCCTACAGTAAAGGAGTAAAAATAAAAATAATCTGTGTTTGCGACAATACTCAGGAATGGTGTGTGGCTATAAAATACACTGTGGAAATCATCTCTCCATTCAGAAACTCAGCACAGCTGCTCCAATAAGGAGGCTGTGTATGTTCTGAAGCTAAATGAACCTGTGTTCTAAGGATCTCTTTAGAGGTAAAACCTCTGAATGCCATGAGCAAAAATCTCAAGGATGATTGTAGCAAATGGCTTCAAACAGAAACATCTAGTCTGTTGTAAGTGCCTATTAGAAGGGAGGACTTGAATTCTCTAAAACAAAATCACCAATCCTTCTTGCCAGCCTACTGCTTGTAAAAGTAGGGAAAACATAGGTTTTTTCAAGCTACAGCTGCAGATTCAAAAATTAGCTTGTACCAGTTGATTTTGCTTTAGTAATGTAAAAAGTAAACTACCCAAAGAGAGCAGAAAGAATTAACCAAGGGCATCTAGAGATGTGAAAGAAGATAATGGTAGAAAAAGCCACTTCAAGTATCTCTAAACTTGCATTTCAAACCATGGTTTCCTTTGAAACTTAACTGTCTGCTTCACCCACCATCCAAGCCTTTTTTTCCCTTTCTTTCTTAATAACATGTCCAAACTTTAAAAATAACACAAAGGTGTGCATAACTAAAAGTTAGTTTTCTAACCTCTATCTATTCTCAATCATATTCCAAATCCCTAGAAATTTTTTTTTAATCATTGTCTATCTCTTAAAATGTTAAAGAAACATGATGTCCCATGTGTAAGTGTCCTAAAGAAGTTCGTTTGGCTTCAAAGTTTCCATCAGGAGCCAGCTATGTAAGGAGACAGAGAATCAAAAGATGTAAGCACTACTCTTCACTTCTTCCCAACTATGTTTGTGCCTTTGAGGAAAGCACTTTCCTCTCTGGAATTACGTTCCCTGTCTGGAATTGAAAATGCTGACTGTTGCTTCACTTCTAATTCAAACCTTCTGTACCAGCACTTTCTAAGATAGGTGAGCTATAAGTGTGAGCCACACTGATAATTTAAAAATTTTTAATAACTACATTAAAAAATAAGAAACAGGTAAAACTAATTTTAATACTTTTTATTTATCCTAATATATCCAAATTATTAACATTTCAACAGGTAATCAATATTAAAATATTATTTTAATATTATTATTAACAGTTTACAATCTAAAACTAAGTCTTCAAATCTGGTGTGTATTTGACACAAGATATCTTAACTGAAACTACCCACATTTCAAGGGCTCAATAACTACATGTTAATTATTTGCTACTGTCTTGGGCAGCACAGTTTTATACCAGTGTTGGGACATTATTCCAAAAGAGCTCTATTTCACTGAGTAACTCACTTCTGCATCTCTCTTTTGATTGCCTCTGTTACCAAAATATTATTATTGATTATCATTTGTGGCAATATCTAATTATTGGCAACGAATTGTTGAATCTACTTAGATTACTCACTAGGTTCACTATCAGAGCTTTGATTAATATCAGTGCTGTTTCTCTATAATACCTTTAGTCTTTGAGTGAATTTTTCTTGTCTGGCTGAGTCATTCCTATTGAATTTTAGATAACTTACCCTGAGCTTCAAAACAATTAGGATATAATATCACTGGTAATTAACAACTTTATTTTTTATATTTAAATTCAATTAATTAACATATAGTGTATTATTAGTTTCAGAGGTAAGAGTTCAGTGATTCATCAGTCTTATATAACACTCAGCGCTCATTATATCACCTGCCCTCCTTAATGTCCATCGCACAGTTAATCCCATCCTCCCACCACCCTTCCCTCCAGCAACCCTCAGTTTGTTTCCTATGATCAAGAGTCTCATGGTTTGTTTCCCTCTCCGATTTCATCTTGTTTTATTTTTCCCTCCCTTCCTCCCTTTTGTTTCTTAAATTCCACACTTAAGAATCTCACATGAGTGACATCATATGGTAACTGTCTTTTTCTGATTGACTTATTCCACTTAGCATAATACCCTATAGTTCCATTTATGTTGTTGCAAATGGCAATATTTCCCTTTTGATGGTTGAGCAGTATTCCATTAGATGATTGATAGATAGATAGATACCACAACTTCTTTATCCATTCATTTGTCAATGGACATCTCGGGTCTTTCCATAGTATGGCTATTGTAGACACTGATGCTATAAACTTTGGGGTGCAGGTGCTCCTTCAGATCACAACATTTGTATCTTTGAGGTAAATCCCCAGTAGAGCAATTGCTAGGTCATAGGGTAGTTCTGTTTTCAACTTGTTGAGGAACCTCCATACTGTTTTCCAGAGTGGCTATAGCAGCTCTCATTCCTACTAACAGTTTTCTCTACATCCTTCTCAACATCTGTCATATACTGAATGGTTAATTTTAGCCATTCTGACTCATGTGAAGTGGTATCTCACTGTGGCTTTGATTTGGATTTCCCTGAAGGCAAGTGATGTGGAGCATTTTTTCATGTCTCTTGGCCATTTGGATGTCTTCTTTGAAGAAAGGACTGTTCATGTCTTCTGCTCATTTCTTGATTGGATTATTCTTTGGGTGTTGAGTTTGAGAAGTTCTTTATAGATTTTGGATACTAGCCCTTCAGCTGATAGGACATTTGCAAGTATATTCTCCCATTCTGTCAGTTGTCTTCTGGTTTCGTTGACTGTTTCCTTTGCTCTGCAAAAGATTTTTATCTTGATGAAGTCTCAGTAGGTCATTTTTGCCTTTGATTCCCTTGCTTTGGAGACGTGTCTAGCAAGAAGTTTCTGCAGTTGAGGTTGAAGAGGTTGCTGCCTCTGTTCTCCTCTAGGATTTGGATGGATTCCTGTCTCACATTTAGGCTTTTCATCCATTTTGAGTCTATTTTTGTGTATCGTGTAAGAAAGTGGTCCAGTTCCATTCTTCTGAATGTGGCTGTGCAATTTTCCCAACACCACTTGTTGAGGAGAATATCTTTTCTCCATTGGATGTTCTTTTCTGCTTCATTGAAGATTAGTTGACCATAAAGTTCAGGGTCCATTTCTGGGTTCTCTATTCTGTTCCATTGATTTATGTGTTTGTTTTTGTGCCATTTCCATACTGTCTTGCTGATCACATCTTTGTAATAGAGCTTGAGGTTTGGATTGTGATGCCACAGTTTTGGTTTTCTTTTTCAACATTCCTTTGGCTATTTGGGGTGTTTTCTGGTTCCATACAAATTTTAGGATTATTGTTCCAGCTCTGTGAAAAAAGTTGATGGTATTTTGATAGGGATTGCATTGAATGTTTGGATTGCTCTAGGTAGCATAGAGATTTTTCACAATATTTGTTCTTCCAATCCATGAGCATGGCACGTTTTCCCATTTCTTTGTGTCTTCCTCAATTTCTTTTATGATTGTTGTATAGTGTTCTGAGTACAGATCCTTTGCCTCTTTGGTTAGGTTTATTCCTAGGTATCTTATGGTTTTGGGTGCAATTGAAGATGGGATCAACTCCTTAATTTCTCTTTCTTCTGTCACATTGTTAGTGTATAGCAATGCAACTGTGCACTGATTTTATATCCTGCCACTTGACTGAATTCCTGTATTACTTCTAGCAATTTTAGGGTGGAGTCTTTTGGGTTTTCCACACAGAGTATGATGTCATCTGCGAAGAATCAGAGTTTGACTTCTTCTGTGTCAATTCAGATGCCTTTTATTTCTTTTCATTGTATGATTACTGAGGCTAGGACTTCTACTACTATGTTGAACAACAGTGGTCAGAGTTGATATCCCTGCCATGTTCCTTACCTTAGGGGAAAAGGTCTCAGTTTTTCCCCATTGAGAATAATATTTGCAGTGGGATTGTCATATATGGTTTTTATGATATTAAGGTATATTCCCTCTATCCTTACACTGTGAAGAGTTTTAATCAAGAAAGGATGGTGAACTTTGTCAAATGCTTTTTCTGCATCTATTGAAAAGATCATATATTTCTTGTCCTTTCTTTACGTAGTGTATTACATTGTTTGATATGTGGATGTTGAACCACACTTGCAGCCCAAGAATAAATCCCACTTGGTCATGATGAAAATCCTTTTAATGTACTGTTGGATCCTATTGGCTAATATCTTTTTATCCTTATTTTGTATGAGAATTTTTGCACCCATTTCATCAGGAATATTGGTCTATAATTCTCCTTTTTGGTGGGGTCTTATCTGGTTTGGGGATCAAGGTAATGCTGGTCTCACAGAAAGAGTTTGGAAGTTTACCTTCCATTTCTGAAACAGCCTCCACAGAATAGGTACTAATTCTTCTTTAAATGTTTGGTAGAATTCCCCTGGGAAGCCATTCAGCACTGGACTTTTGATGGTTGGGAGATTTTTGATTCCTACTTCTATTTCCTTGTTAGTTATGGGTCTGTTCAGGTTTTCTATTTCTTCCTGGTTCCGTTTTGGTAGTTTATACTTGTCTAGGAATGCATCTCCCAGTTCCTTGTTGATCTTCTACTTTGATGATCTGTCCATTTCAGTGAGGGGTGATAAAATCCCCTACTATTACTGTATTATTATCAATGTGTTTCTTTAATATTATTATGAATTGGTTTATATAACTGTAAAGTCTTTGGTTTAAAATCTAATTTGTCTAATAGAAGAATTGCCACCCCAGCTTTCTTTCGATGTCTATTAGCATGATAAATTGTTTTTCACTTCCTCACTTTCAGTCTGGAGGTGTCTTTGGGTTTAAAATGAGTCTCTTGCAGACATCATAAGAATGGGTCTTGCTTTTCTATCCAGTCCCATACCCTGTGTCTTTTGATTGGGGCATTTAGTCCATTTACATTCCAAGTAACTATCAAAAGATATGAATCTAGTGCCACTGTATTACATATAAAGTCACTGCTTCTGCTCCTTTCTTGTCTATGATACTTTGGGGCTCTTTCTTTGCTTAAAGGATCCCCTTTAATATTTCTTGCAGGGCTGGTTTAGTAATCACAAATTCTTTTAGTTTCTGTTTGTCCTGGAAGCTTTTTATCTCTCCTTCTATTTTGACTGTCAGCCTTGCTGGATAAAGTATTTTTAGCTGCATATTTTTCTCATCTAGCACCCTGAATATAACATGCTAGTCCTTTCTGGTCTGCCAGGTCTCTGTAGATAGGTCTTCTGCCAGTCTAATGTTTCTACCCTTGTAGGTTGAGGACCTCTTGTCCAGCACATTCAGGATTTTCTCTTTGTCTCTGACATTTGCAAGCTTCACTATTATATGTCAAGGTGTTGACCTATTTATATTGATTGTGGGGAGTTCTCTGTGCCTCCTGGACGTGAATGCCTGTTTCCTTCTCCAGATTAGTGAAGTTCTCCACTACAACTAGCTCCAATATGCCTTCTGTCTCTCTATTTTTCCTCTCCTTCTGGGATCTCAATTATTCTCATATTATTTCACTTTATGGTATCACTTATCTCTCAAATTTCCCCTTCATTATCCATTACCTGTGTATCATTTTCTCAGCTTCTTTATTCTCCCTCTTTTTGTCTTCTATATCACTAATTATCTCTTCTGCCTCATTTATCCTAGCAGTTAGAGCCTCCATTTTTATTGCATGTCACTGATAGCCTTTTTAATTTTGCCTTGATTAGTTTTTAGTTATTTTATTTCTCCATAATGGGATTCTATAGTGTTATGTATGCTTTTTTTTCAAACCCAGCTGGTATCCTTATAATTGTTATTCTGGACTCTACTTCCAACATCTTACTTATATCCATACTGATTAGCTCCCTGGCAGTCAGTAATGCCTCTTGTTCTCTTTTTTGAGGTGAGATTTTACATCTTGTCATTCTGTCCAGAGAAGAACAGATGGACAAGAGAACAAAATACTAAAATCCAACAATGACCCCAGAGAAATATACACTAAACAAATCAGAAAGGACCCAAAACGGAAAAAAGAAATTAAAAAAAAAGAGAGAATATAATCAGTTGAACAGAACAGAGCAATACACTGGATCCTATGTGTACTTTGATCTGTTTGTTAGAAAAGTAGATCTCAAAATTGTAAAGAAAGAAAAACATACATGTACAAAGATAAAATTAAATACAGCAAAAGGATAGAATGTAACTGTAAAAGTGAAAATTAAAAGACCAAAAAAAAAAAAAAAGAATATAAACAAACAGGTAAACAGAACAGAGCAATATCCTGGGTGTATTTTGGTCTGTTTGTTAGAGTTTGTTAGAAGAAACTAAATCCTAAAATTGTAAATAAAGAAAAACTTTACATATATATATATAATTAATATAATAATATAAAATTAAATGCAACGAACAGAGTATAAGTATAAAAATGAAAATTTAAAAAGACTTTAAAAAAGAGTTGATAAAATAAGAAAATGGTAGAAAAGGAAAAAGAGAAAAAAATTAAAATTGAAAGACTAAAGAATCATGAGAAAAAAATTATGCATTCTATATAGTATTTTCCCCTACCACTAGAGTTCTGGAGTTCTGTGTGATCAGCAAATTTGGTCTTAGCAGGTTGTTCCTGCTGCTCTTCTGGGAAGAGAGACCTGTTGCACTGATTCTCAGGTATCTTTGCCCCATGTAGAGTTGCACCACTCTTGCCAAAGGCTCAAGCTAAGTAATCTGCTCCCAATTGCTCTATGTGGCTTTTGTTCCCTGAAGGCTTTCAGCGCCACTTTAGAGGATGAGAATGAAAATGGTGGCCTCCCAATTGCTAGTCCTGGACCCAAAAGCTTGCATCCCCCATTCCTCAGTGCATCCTCAGAGAAAAGTATTCAATCACTCTTGTCTCCCCGGTTTCCATCCACACTCTGTGCTCACCCAGCCTATGATGGCTTCTATCTCAGGCTGATGAACTCACTTCAAGTTCCCAGACCGTGTGGACTCCTGTGGTGTGCACCAGTGCTGCTCCTCCCAGGGAAGGGAGGGAGGGGTTTCTCAGTGGTTCTGCTGCTTGCTAGGGCCCTGCTCAGAGGTCACCTAACTGTGCCAGGGTTCATGATTTATGGCAACACGGAGGTGAAAGCCCACTCCTTGGTGCACTGATTGCAGCTGGCTTCCCCCACTCCAATGCCTGGGAACTCTGCCCCATTCATTCAGGAACCCCCATTCTTGCTGTGACCCTGGGGATCCTGAGACCACACTGTCCTACCTAGGATTCTTCCCTGCTTCACCACCTGAGTGCCTTTCAGGAAGGGTTGTCCCTCCCCAGAGCAGAATTAAAAGTTCTGATTTTGCACTCCGCTTCTGTATCTCACCATGATTTATCTTCTGACATATAGCCTCAGATTCACTTTGCATCTCTTACCTTGCAGAAAGTGGTCACTTTTCTATTTGAAGAATTGTAGCAGTTCTTCTCTTAGAGCTAGGTTGAGTTAACAGGGTATTCAGAATGATTTGATAGCTATCTAGTTGAATTCCTGGGACCAGGCAAAACTAAGGTCTCCTACTCCTCCACCATCTTGGAAACTATTAATTAACAATTTCAAAAGTACCCTATGCTTTTAAAAGCCAGACTAATATACTAGCTGGCCTAAACACTATTATTATTTTTCCCAGAATCCACCTATTTGTATCTCATCAATCATGTACTGCACTTCTCAATCCTCTCACTAAAAAACAAAAACAAAAACAACAAAAAAACTAACATAAAACATAAAGTATCAACAAGTAGTGAAAGTTTAGTAGATTAAATATTTAAAAACTGCATTGTTCTCCAATAAATTCAACAAATAACTATTGAGTACTTTTGATAGGTCAGGAGCCACGCTTGGCTTTAAGGAATCCTGTCTTTGTGATTTAATTTCAAAGATTCTATCAGATTAGCTTATTATCAGAGGCTCTGGCATATGTGTGATGGGGCAGGGGTTTAGGCTTACATTCTAGCATATCTTTTCCTATAGGAACCTTCTCCCCAAATTGGACACATTTTTAAGCAGACTCTTTCTATCCCTCTAACTCCATTCTACATAAAAAACAAAATATGCTGAAATATGCTATATACCACCTTTGTTGTGTGCTATACATTTAAGATTTTATTTTATCTTAATTTAAAAAAATCTTTTTAATACAATTCTCTTGATCCAGCTGTTTTCCCACTTCATTATTTTATTATGTTTTTAAAGTAAGCTCCACACCCAACATGGGTCTTGAACTCACAACCCCAAGATCAAGAGTCACATGCTCTACCAACTGAGCCAGCCACATACTCCTATTTTTTAAGATTTTATTTTTTTATTTTGTATGCTGTAAATTTAAAAGTAGCACATGTTCATTGTAAAGGAAAATATTCAAACAAACCAGAAGTATATAAAGTAAAAAGTGAAAGTTCTCCTCTCTCTAAATTATCCCCAGGTTCATCACTCAGAAGTGAACACTGTTAAGAGTTTCATGAGTATCATCCCACAATCCTCCAAGCATATATTAGTATGTATATACAATATACACACATGCATACACATGCTAATTTGGAGAAAGGAGTTTTAAAGTAGTGTGATTAAAAACAAAATTCAAATAATAGACACAGGTAAAATAAAATGATCCACCTGGTGGTTCAGTCAGTTAACTGTCCAACTTCTGATTTTGGCTCAGGTCATGATCTCAGGGTCCTGGGATTGAGCTGGCATCAGGCTCCATAATGAGCATGGAGACTGTTTAGAATTCACTCTCTCTCTCTCTCTCTCCCTCTGCCTCTCCCCTGCTTGCATTCTCTCTCTTTCTCTCCCTAAAATAAATAAATATTTTAAAAATAAATAAATAAGATGAAATGACCTATATTTACATGCAGTATTTGAGGGATTATTTTAAAATAAAGTAACAAATGATTATGAAGAAAATGTAAATTATAAACAAATGCAAATTGTAAAATGCAAAGTAAAATGTTCCCTACCCCACATTCCCACTACCCAAAGGCAATAACAAATGCCCACAACTGTTTCTTTTGTGTGTGTGTGTATCCTGTGTGAAATTTTCTATGAGTAAACAGGAATATGCACACATGCATAACATAAATATATATGAAGATATAGAGAATATATATGCCTAATGTAGTTATGCAATATGTTTTCAACAGTTTTTATTGTGAAATCTAATATACACATAGATCAGTGTGCAAAATAACAAAGTGAACCCCCTTGCAAACACCACCCAGATTGAAAAGTAAAATATTGCCAGCCCCTTAGAAGCTCTCCTCATGACCCCTCCTAATTACCACTCTCCTTCGCAAAGGTTTCCAATATCCTGACTTTCACAGTAACACATTCCTTATTTTTTTTAAATTTTACTACCTAAGCGCACAACATCAAGCACTATAACTTTTATAGTTTTCAGATTTTTTTTTATTTTTTTAAAGATTTTATTTATTTATTTGACAGAGAGAGACACAGCGAAAGAGGGAACACAAACAGGGGGAGTGGGAGAGGGAGAAGCAGGCTTTCTGCAGAGCTGGAAGCCCAATGCAGGGCTCGATCCCAGGACCCTGGGATCATGACCTGAGCCAAAGGCAGACACTTAACAAGTGAGCCATCCAGGCACCCCAGTTTTCATATTTTAAATAAATGGAGTTGTACCAAATGTATTCTTCTGTGTCCAGCTTATTTTTTTTGCAATATTTGTTAATTTTTAGCTTAATACATCTTGGGTATCTTAATTAATACATATAGAATTACCTCATCTTTGTGATTCCATGGTATAGAAGTAAACAAATAGCCTGATAACCAAAATATTTTCACTCTTTTGGTCATTATAAAAAATAACATTGTAAAGAAAATCTTAGGCACTCATTTTAATAAACCTATCTTTTTAACTTAAAATGTAATCATAGTGCTAATGTAAAATGAGGTAGTATGTTAATTATTTCAGAATTCTTGAACAAATTTCAGTTCAGATACAATATAATTTTAACAAAAGGTGTTCCTACCTTCTAAATTCCAGACTCCTTTCCAAAACTTCTATTTTGCTTAGAGATAAGGAAACATCTTTGGAGCACATTAGTGTTATGTTTTTCAAAGTACAGTCCCTGGACTGCTGGCATCATAGTTCCTGGGGGATCTTATTAAAATGCAGCTTTTCCAGCACTCAACATCTTTAGAGATGGACCTCATAAATTAGGTAATATATATCTAAAGTGCTGTAACCAAGAGACTCTAAAATACAGTAGCAGCAACAAGATAGAAGTTGACTTCATTCTCATTTAGTAGACCTGTACTACAGAGACAGGCCAATGGGGAGAAGGCAGGTCTACTCCATAAAGTGGTCCAAGGAATCAAATTCATGTTGCCTTGTGGCTCTATCATTCTCAGGGTGCAGCCCTGCTTGCATGGTAGAAGCTGGTCCTCTACCTTGTCCATGGACTATTACACTCTCAGCAGAGGAAAGGGGAACACATAGAAGTAGGGAGTAATTGGTCAGGAAGTACAGAAATTATACACACTCCCACTGGCAAAAAACACGGCCACATATAGTTAAAACGCAGGCTGGGGAAATGAAGTTTCTGGCTCTGTTGGCTATGTGCCCTCCTAAAACTGGCAAGGGGCAGGGTTCAGTTATTTAAAAAAAGAAGAGGATGGATATCAGGGGATAGTTAGTAATCTCTGTGGCACCTGGGAATCTACATCATTAGAAGCTCCAACATCTCTGTCCTCAAGGTGTGACCAGTCACCATGCTGAAGCAAAGCTCTTTTATATTTGGTTTTACATCACTTCTCCCAAGTACCCCCTGGAAGTCTGTGGGCTATGTACACTTACTGGGAAAACCAGAAATCTATATAAAAAAAAGATAACAGCAAATATCAATAAAGTGCTAATTATATGCTAAATGCTTTACATGAATTGTTTTATTTAATCTTTACAAGTTTATGTGGTAAATACTGTTACTGTTTATAGATAAGGAAACTACAATTTAGGGAAGTTCCTTGCCCAAGCTCCACAATTAGTCTGCAGTTAGTAAGGGTTGGAACTTGAACCCAGAGCCTATATGCTTTAGTCTATGCAATGAATGGCTACATTTAAAAGAAACTCTAACCTTAAAAATATATAAATGGCCCATATAAAAAAGTTGTTGGGGTCAATAGTTTGGATATAAAGAAGCAAAATCGGGCGCCTGGGTGGCTCAGTGGGTTAAAGCCTCTGCTTTCGGCTCAGGTCATGATCTCAGCGTCCTGGGATCGAGGCCCGCATCGGGCTCTCTGCTCAGTGGGGAGCCTGCTTCCTCCTCTCCCTGTCTCTCTGCCTGCCTCTCTGCCTACTTGTAATCTCTCTCTCTGTGTCAAATAAATAAATAAAATCTTTAAAAAAAAAAAAGAAAAAAAAAAAGAAGCAAAATCTGGGGCAATTATTAGTAGAAGGCACCCAAGGCTGGCCTAGTCCTAATATTAATGATACCATTAACTGACTCAGTTTACACTCTGCAAGGCACTGTGGCATGTGATTTACCTATGCAACAACCTATGTGTTAGGTCCTATACTCATCTCCAACTTATAGATAAGAAAACTGGGGAATAGAGATATTAAATTACTTGGCCAAGGTCACACAGCTAATAAGAATAATGTGTTTAACCACTATGCTATACCACCAAAATACAAAGAGAAGTTGATAATTATGAGACATGTTTACCAAATCTGACATACTTTGCCATTACAAGTCAAGTCATAGGTAAGAAGTTTTATTTTCAGTGGCATTATAAAATAGGCTTATTATCATAAAGATGAGTGAAGTTTGAAGGCTGTCTAATGCACAGAGAAAGCAATTAGCAAGTCCACCCAACACTATGTTGATGAACATCTTACTTCATCATTATCAATTAATATTTACCAATTTCCATACTGAGTCCTGGAAATCTACTGCATATATCTGGTTCTTATTTTCCTCATGTCTCTTTTAAGTGAAGATTCCCCCAAATTTGCATTTGACTTTGGGTCATACAAAGTACACTCCAGGATGAGCACAAGGCACTAGGACAAGGAATGTTGTACTTCCCTCCAATGACCAATGTTATTTTTGCCCCCAAAACTTCATCTCATATTATTGTTTCAGTGCCCTTACAACTGCCAAGCTCATGGTTTGCTGGATTATGGGGACAACTCTCACAATGAGAAAAGAATAGGAATTGTTATTATATGAATTATTGAGAATTCCCAATATATTATATCCAACCTCGAGGGGCACAAATTAATTCTCTTTGGTAATACAACAGTTCCATATCTTGATTGCGGTAGTAGTTACATAAATGTATACATGGAATGAAATTACATATAACTGTACAGACACACACACACAAGTATATACAAGTAAAAAATGATGAAAATGGAACAAGATCTGTGGTCTAGTTAACAATACTGTACTGATACAGTTAATTTGTATATTAGGACCCATAAAATGGGGGATACCCTAGTGGCCCAGCCCAGGTCACAAATGTACACCTAAGTCAGCCTACATTCATAGGGAACACCTGTGAAAGAAATTTAACATACACTAATGATAATCTTCCAATTCTGATTTAGCTAGCTAAACTTAGCCTAGAGAGTAGGGCCTGTTTGCCCTACAAGGAAATCAACATCCTAGCCAACCATGCCCTGCTTCCATGTTGCCTCTTGTAACATTCTGTAAAATTTGCTCTTACCCAAAATGTCTCAGGATGATGTTCCACTATTTGTGAGGCACCATACTCCTCCAATCCATGAGTTGTTTTCCCTTGAATAAAAGACATTAAACTTGTTACTAAATTGTATTATTTGTTATTTGATAGTATCAATGTCAATTTCTTGGCTTTGATAGTATATTACAGTCATATCATATATCGTATTTGCATTACATATAAGATGTCACCATTGGGAGTTAAGAGAGGAGTCTACTATTTTTGCAATTTCTTGTGAGTTATAATTATTTCCAAAAAAATGTTTTTAAGGGAGGCAGGTGTGGAAGGGTAGTTCCCAGACCAGCTACGGCATCCACTGGTAACTTGTTAGAAATGTAGAATCTCAGGCCCCAGACCTGCTAAATTAGAACACACATTTTAACAAGAACCTCATATCATGATTCTTATGCACATTAAAGTTTAGAAGAACTGTTACATAAGAAATAAAAGTGATATTCAAGTATTTCTCATTTTATTAAAAAAAATAGTTTCTTCATTTCAGTGTCAGACAGGTTATTCCAGAAGCTTAGGGTCGGCTTCACTGGTATGCAGCCAGTTCAGCTCCATAAGTATTGGCTTAGAAGACCTTCCCCCAACATGAGGTTTAATGCTCTACCTTGAAATTCTCAATAATTTTATCTTTGAGTTTGAGTTTTGTAAGTGAAGTCCTATGAGACCACAGAGCATGCCCTGAAAGCATGGAGTCTGCGCTTACCAATCAACATACTTCCCTACCTTGCTGGGATGGGTTCTCAGTTTGGCCTGGCACTTTGGGATCCTTCTCCTCCAAATCCTCATCCAGCAATTGCTGCTGACCCCCAGCCCCAGCAGGGGTATAGGCACAGATAGAAGGGCTCCCTTGCTACCTGAGACAGCTAGACAGGCAGCCCCATGGGGTGTGCGCTGGTGACTGATGAGTGCAAGAGAGCCTCTTCTCACCTACTGCTAATCCAGGTACCCAGCACATTCTAGCATGGAGGCTGCACACTACCCTCAGAGGTCCCCCATCCACCATGGGTTGCCACAGGTGGCAGGTGTAGGGGAAGGGGAGATACCTGGCACGACTTCCCCACCTCCTGCCAAGACATGTGCCAGTCCGGCGGCCGGTGGGAAGGGAAACCAAGCTGCCAGTGAGTGGTATGTGTGCTTAGTCACAGAATGGGACTCTGTGAGAATGTGCACTCACTGGGCAAGTGTCTCCATGCCTGAGGACACGAAACATTAAATACCAAAGAAAAACACCATTATAGATAGAGAAAAAGACAGTAGAAGAAAGGAAAAAGCTTTATGTTTTAATTTTCTTGTTTTTTGAACAGGGGCGCCATATTTTCACTTTGCACTATCCCTGGCAAATCACGTAGTCAGTGCTGCCGAGGTCATTGGGAATCAAAAGATGAACTTACAGCACCTGCACAACAGGTTCACAGGCCCAATGGTGAAGACAAAAGCAGTCTTCATTACAAAATGGCTCCAGGAATCCTTCAACAATACAAGCTTTGCCTGTCTCTCTCTTTAAAGGAGACTTTCCACCATGAAATATAAGCCAAGACTAAGAATTAAAAGCATATATGTCCTAATTCTTTGTGTTTATACCTACTATTACCCAGGTATGCTTCCATATTTTCTACATTTTAAGAAGGAAGACATGACCAAGAGTAATACTTCCTATATTTTTAAAAATTAAAATTCCTAAATGGCAGAATAGGAAAAAAAAAAAAGTAGGGCTTTGGAATAAGTCTGGGGAGAGAGAAAGAGAATGATTTACAGTTTTAAGGACTGTATTTATATTTAATTTTTCCTTAATTCATTCATATAATTATTACTTCCTGAGCCACTCCTAAAAGATCACTAGTGAACTTAAACCACTTTCCTCTGAAGCACTTCTTCCTTAAATAATTTGTTAATGAATAAAAGTGATATTCAGAAATAAAACACATTATTCTTCATTGTCTTGTTTCTCTACCCTGGGCAGGATCAATCCTCCTTTTATTTACATCCTTTATCTTGAACTAATAATATTATTGAGTATATCTCATATATAACTAAGGAAAAGGCAAAGTTTAAAAATTATTTTGTCTGGCAAGATGCTCTCAGTGAGTTCGCTTAATGAATAATTTCAAAATTTATCTGTAGTATAATCTTAGTTTGAATCTTACAAATATATATAATTGTGGCTAGGAAAAGATGGTATATAAAGGTCTTAGTAATGGTCATTTTAGGATATGAGCTTGCTGGTGGTTTTAATCTTCTTTCTATTTCTCTATATTTTCCCCACTTTGTCTGTAGTGAATATTATAGTGAATTAGCACTAATTACATGGTAGGGCCCTAATGCCTCTGATACTCACTATTTTTAATAGGAATCACTTGGAATTTTTTTCAGAAATGCACCTTGATCTTTTGGATACTGCCAGTTCAGTGACAGGAGTGAGAAAGCTGAGTGTGAACTTACCGCATTTATGGAGTGTTAATTCATTCAATAGTCTAATTAAGTCACCACCTGATAACCCAATTCATTATAACACAGCAGACTCTAAACACCCAATTAATTTCCTCTTCTGCTCTACATGAGCATACATATCTTGACTTTGTTAACTGAATCATGAAGTTTGTGTTTTTTGTTTAAAGCAGTGATTTCTATATTAAATTGTTGTAGGACAGTGAGTTGAAGCAGCCTAAAAACTCCTTATTACAGTTTCTACTGAAAAACTGCTTGACTTAGAATCGTGAGGAATTTATCATAATAAAGTGTATCCAGTATGTACATACTAAATAATTGTAAAACTGTTAATTTGTTATACTTTCAACAACCTTCAAGTAACTTCTGTCTTCCCATAGTATTTTGTAGATAGAACTTAATCTATGAAATGAAAGGACAGGAAGCATAAGCATGTAAGTCTGTACCACTGCTAATTGGACTAGACTGTGAGAATCATCTAGTACAGTGGTTCTCAGTCCTCACTGCACGTTAGAGTCCCCAAGAGAGTTTTTAAATATATAGATGCCTGAGGCCTACCCCAGATCAATTTAATCAGAATCTCGGAATGGAGCTTGGGCATGGTATCTATTTTATGTACTAATCATCATTCTGCGTGCTTTTACATATGTTAAATCATTTAATGCTATACCTCATGCCAAGTGTACTATTATCGTCTCCATTTTACTTATAAGGAATTGAGGCTTGTGAGGAAAAGTGAAGTAAGTGCAGATCTAGGATCACAACAGGCTGCATCACAATCTATGTTATGTTACACAATCTCACAACCCTTTTAAGCCATGTTCCCAGAGCGTGGAGCACTGCCATATAATTCTTCATATTACAGAATTCTACTCAACAAAATATAGCCAGAAATGAATAAATGCAGAAAATTCAGACTAATTTTAGGGTTAGTTAAAGGTACCCATGCAAATAGAAGAGATGACAGAAATCTGAAATGATTAAAATTCAGACAGCAAGGTCTGCTGGTAGTGATCAGGATCACGCTATCATTTTTTGAGTGCTATTTTACAGCAAAGAAAACAAAGGCACAGAGAGGTTAAGTAACTTGCCCAAAGAGACAAGGCAAGAGACAGGACAAGTATCTGAACTGAGCCAATGTGGCAACCAAACCTACACAATAGCAAAATAGGGAATGAAAAAAGCCATCTGCCAATTTATTGATCAAATTCACAAATATTTATTTAGGCCAACTGTACAAAATGAAACCTTCTTCCGCAAGAAGCTGAACTTGATTATTAATACAATCTCATGGTGATAAAATGCATACGAGTAGGAAACTTCTCCTTATGAAGCTAATAATAAAGTGGGAGAGTTAAAATAGAAGCAAGATGAGATTCAAAAATTAGTTAAGAGATGGGATTGGATGTTCTTTAATGTACCTTCCAACTCTGGAGGATACCCTGAAACTCTTTGCCTTATCAAAATTTTTGAAAAGTTAAAATAGTTTCATATAAGCCACATGCATTTATAAACCACAAGCTCAGGGCTTCAAAGGCAGGAGAAATAAGATCTGGCTTAGGTGTTTTAATTTGGCAAAATGCAGTACTTTGTCTGCATCTGAATACCAAGTTAGCAAATATGAATCCCTTTTATGAACAGAAAGAGCCAATTTACATCACATTGTATTCATTTGTAGAGTTGCTTTGAGTCCAGAAACTAGAAATGTTCTGTTTTACCTAAGTATCAAAAAAGGAAGGGAAAAACCCCATCCAAACTATATTTACACTGTTGGTGAAAGCAAATGGAAATGATGCCATACTAGGTCTATAGAATACTTTGTAGAGAATCTGGAGTTTGATTGCTTATGTTTGATGGGATTTTCAAATTACTTTTAAAAGTAGGTCATAAGTGCCTTTCTGAATTAGAGGAGGATTCTCTAGGGATTCTGCCTGTATTTTAAGAAATTTCCTTTGGCCCACAGGTGCCTTGTCCCAAGAAAGAAATGTACCCTTACGCAACAATTTCTTTCTTTTCTTTTCTTTTCTTTTAATTTATTTATTTGACAGAGAGAGATACAGCAAGAGAGGGAACACCAGCAGGGGGAGTGGGAGAGGGATAAGCAGGGTTCCTGCAGAGCAGGAAGCCCAATGCAGGGCTTGATCTCAGGACCCTGGGATCATGACCTGAGCCGAAGGCAGACACTTAACGACTGAGCCACCCAGGCACCCAACAATTTCTATCTTGTCTCCAACATGACCAGAATGGGGTGGAGGGAGAAGACTTGACACCCCCTGGCTATTGTCAAGGGACCAATTAGTATATTCACAGCTAATTTAATGGGATCCTGAATAACATCATTAAGGGCACAGTAGGCAATAAATGATTATATAAAGAACCTTGTGAAATTCCCTAGGTATCTATGCTTGGTCTACCTCCCTTATCTAATACCATCTGTGGAGGCACAAATGACCTGGAAATGGAAATTGTGTAACTAATAATTTCTAATTGAAAGAAATCTAACTTAAGTCTATGTATACTGCTCATTGCATGTTATATCTTACTTAGTTTACACCTGGGGAATCTAAACTAGTTATTGCTAATCTCTTTGAAACTCTGAAGCTCAATGATTAAGTTTCGTAACACGTACTGTGCTAAGTGAAATAGCATTTTAAAAATTCAGTTGCGGGGACACCTGGGTGGCTCAGTCAGTTAAGCATCTGAGTCTTGATCTCAACTTAAGTCTCGATCTCAGGGTCATGAGTTCAAGCCACTTAAGAAAAAAAAATCAGTTGAGGAACAATAGTTTTTCCTAGGAGAATTTTGCAACTTCTTGAAAGATGACTCAGGATGCCAAACAGAGTGAGGTTGTTAAAATGCAGATTCTGAGCCAAACCCCAGACCTAATCATTCAAACCTTTGAGGGCTAGAGCCCAGGGACCTAAATTTTAACAAGTTCCCCAGGGGATTCTTATGTTCACTAAAGTTTGAGAACTTCTGCCCTAGGGTATCACCAATCCAAAGCTAAAAATCACCTGTTACTACCGAATGCTGTAAAATGTTGAACTTCTAACATGACTTTAACTATAGGAAAACAGCACTTGTTAGCATTAGAATAATTCCAGCCACAATTTCACTTTCTCATATTTAGGGGCATGATTCAGCATGTAGCCCAGATGCTATACAGCACTGCTACAGAAATCTGTGCATCCTGCACAAGGCTGCAGTAACAGGCTCTCTTTCCTAACTCCCTGTGCAGGACTGGTACCAAAACTGGTATGGCCCCAAATTAATCACTGTCATTCTCCTTCATCATGATGCCTTCTCGTATTCCCAGAAGGAAGAATGATGTTAATTTTGGGTAGCTCATAAAACACAGTGCACTTTTCTCTTATCAATATTTTGCAATGCATCTTTCTTATATTGTTCTTTTCGGTGTATTTACTGACCGACTAGCACAAAAACTTGTCCCTATTGTTGCCAATTTCTTCAACCTCCTAACAAATATTCTGCTTTTAAATAATATTCATAAAAGCTAACAAAATGACCAAAAAAAGTGAGGAGGGATGAAATTGGCTTCAGCAGTCCAAGAGAAAAGCCAGGTCATGTCCTCATGGTATATGAGATTATCCCCTTAGACAGCAGAGAATTCTTTCACCAAATCCAAAACGTAACAAGCAAGACCTTGGGCAAAGAATTTTTTGTGTTTTGGAGAATATCAGAAATCTAAAAGCTTGTAAAACTATTAAAGAATTGGTAATACTAGAACATTTTTTACAGAAATTTCCATGTCTATTTGTTTTTCAGGAAGAAATAACAGCCAGTACAAACACTTGATGAAAACAACATTTATCTATATAACTAAGTTCATACATACTCTGGAACCTGGAACATACCTGTTAAAAAACAAAAAGTTCAAATGCTGAGTCACTAGAAATCAAACTCTTTCATAAAATTCTCCCAATCAGACACCATTCAGCCTGGCTCTATTAGTGTCACTTCTCAAAAGGCAGAACTCTTAAATGGGATGAATCATAACAGCTGGTTTCCACCAACTGCCACTCCACCAGACAGGAAGCTGGTTGTCAATGGGTGTTAGGGTGTCCGGGCAGCTCAGGCTATGAGGTAGGGCCTGTAAAAGGAGGGGAAGCCCATCAGGGGAACATCTACAGATGGGTAGCTGAGAAAATGATGCTTTTGAAAATTTTTGCTTGCTTGCTTTCTTCCTTCCTTTCTTTCTTTGAGAAAGAAAGAGAGAGAGAGAGAAGGCAGGGAGGGGTGTAAGGAGAGGGAGAGAGAGAATCTTAATGTGGAGCCCAACCTTAGGACCCTAAAATCATCACTTGAGCTAAAATCAAGACTCAGACACTTAACTGACTGAGCCACCCAGACGCCCCAAATTTTTGCATTTTGATTGTGATGTGGAGAAAGACCTAGCTGAATGCCATAGTCCACAGGGGTCTTTTTCTATACAGGAAAGGGATATAAGCAGTAGGACTATAGCCTATTCTGAATTTATAATCAATATATAAATTGAATGAAGATAGAAAACATTAAAATCATTGATAATTGATTCATTTGCTTGGAAAAAAATTGCAAAGGAATTTGACTAGTGTGCTGCGGAGGACTTGTTTCTTTCTAGCAGAGAGGTCTGAAAGTTAATTATACTATAAAACCACAATAATGACATTATGTGATATCAGCAAAAGGATAAACACAGAAATCAACAGAGTCCAGAAATATAACTACATAAATACTATGATCAATTTTGACATAGATGCAAAAGAAATTCAATGGAGAAAACACCATCTTTTGTACACATCTTTATGCAAAAAAAAAAAAAAAAAGGATCTAGACATATACCTCACATCTCATACCAAGATTAACTCAAAATGGGCCACAGACTTGAATGGAAATGTAAAACTGTAAAACATTTAGGGAAAACATATGCAAAAATTTTTGTGACTTTTAGGTAGGCAGAATTCTTAGATATAACACCAAAAGCACTATCTGTAAGAAATTGATAAATGGGACTTTGTGAACATTAAAAATGGTTTTTTGCCCTATAAAAAGACACATTTTGCTCCACATAAGACACTATAACAGAATTTAAAATATACCACAGAGTGGAGCAAAACATTTGCAAATCTCATAACTGACAGAGAATTTACATCCAGATTATATAAGGAATTTTCAAACCTCAACAATATGAAAACAAACAATGAGATTTTTAAAATGGACCAAAGATTTGAAAAGACAATTCAGCAAAGAAGGTATGCGGATGGCAAATAAGCACATGAAAAGATACTCTACATCATTAGTCATTAGGGAAATTCAAATTAAACCACAATGTGATACTAATATGCACCCTGTAGAAAGACAAAAGTAAAAACAAAAAGACTAACAATATGAAGTGCTGGTTAGTATGCAGAGACACCTGAACTCTCAAATGCAAAATGGTACTGACACTTTGGGAAAATAGTTTGACAGTTTATTATGACATTAAATGTACACTCCCTACAAGCAGTTAATTCCACTCTTAGGTATTTGCCCAAAAGAAATAAGACTTATGTTGACATAAAAACCATTTGTGAATGTTTATAGCAGCTTTATTCAGAGTCATCGAAAACTGGATACAATGCAAATGTTCCTCAAGGTAGCTAAACACACTGTGGAGCATCCATACAATGAAGTATCATTCAGCAATAAAAAGGAACAAATTACAGATGCATGCAACAACATAGATGAATCTCAAATGCATTATGCTAAGTGAAAGAAGCCACACTGAAAAGGCTGCATCTGTATGATTCCATTTATATGACGTTCTAGAGAAGCAAAACCCATAGGGATAGAGACCACATCAGTGGGGGTTAGAAGTTAAGAGCCAAGGAGAGGGATGCCTGGGTGGCTCAGTCAGTTAAGCATCTGCCTTCAGCTTAGCTCATGATCCCAGGATCCTGGGATTGAGTCAAGCATCAGGCTGCTTGCTCAGAGGGAAAGTCTGCTTCTCCTTTCTGCCGCTCCTCCTGCTTGTGTTCTCTGACAAATAAAATCTTCAAAAAAAATTTTTTTCTTTTAGTTAAAAAGAAAAATTTAAAAAAGAGTCAGGGAGAAAGGTATGAGGGAGTTTTCTGGGGGTGACAGAACTGCCCTATTTGTCAAATGTATAAGACAAAAAGAATAAATTTTACCATATGTAAATTAAAATAGATTTGAAAGAGTTTATTCTGAACTAACACTTGAATATTTTACAGTAAATTTTCAGGGATAATTGTCATTGCAAACCAAAAAGACCTTTAAATTTTCCAATTATTTTTAAGGTTTTGTTTTTTTGTTTTTTTGTTTTTGTTTTTGTTTTTGTTTTGAGAGAGAGAGAGAGAGAGAGCTCACAGAGTTGCAAGGGAGAAGCAGACTCCTCACTGAGCAGAGAGCCCAATGTGGCGCTCCATTCCAGGTCCCCAAGATCCAGACCTGAGTTGAAGGCAGACGTGTAACCAACTAAGTCACCCAGATGCCCCCAAATTTTCTTTTTTTAAAGTAAATTTCCAATGGCATGTTTCTGTTTGGACAAATGTTCAAAAATAACATCAATAGATCTGTTCAAACCTATATACGTACAGTGAGTATGTAAAAAAAGAAAAAGGTTAACTTTAAAATCACAAAATAAAAACTTTTTTTAAAAGATTCAAGAACAGGGCGCCTGGGTGGCTCAGTGGGTTAAAGCCTCTGCTTTCGGCTCAGGTCATGATCTCAGCGTCCTGGGATCGAGGCCCGCATCGGGCTCTCTGCTCAGCAGGGAGCCTGCTTCCTCCTCTGCCTGCCTCTCTGCCTACTTGTAATTTCTCTCTCTGTGTCAAATAAATAAATAAAATCTTTAAAAAAAAAAAAAAAAAAAAAAAAAAAAAAAAAAAAAAAAAAAAAAGATTCAAGAACATAAAAAAATTCAGGCAAAGATACTGATCAAATCAAGATTATATAGGACAAACGTCTTCCTCCATGCACAATTTGTCAACATTTGACAAGGCTAAATCATGCTGCTTGGCTCTCTATACTATTGAAGTTTAATACAATCCGCTGACTCCAGTACTGGTATTTTCAGCAGGAGTCAAGAGTTATAAAAATCACTAACATTCTGGACAATTCTTGTTTTTAAGAAATATGAATATCTCTGTTAGAGACTAATACTCTTTGGCAGGTAAATCATATCATACCTTATACTTTTTACATTTTTTTATGTTGGCTCAATTGAGATATATTGAAGAGAAATCACAATTCAAATACCCAGAACATTGAAATCACCTAAAATCACTTTACACAAAAGAGAAGGGATTTATTCAAGGTAAAAATTAGAAGGACAGAATCAGAAACAGAGAGCATCTCACCTTCTTTTCCGTTTTAATGGCCCTGCTTTCAAGATCACAAACATAAACCAAAAACATTTCTGGTAAAAAATTATCATTAAAATTAATTTGCTATGACAACTTAAAGGGGGGCATTATTACTTTAAGTACCAATGAACACCCAGCGAAATTTATTCAATGAGTATGTGGCTACAGCAATGATCTCTTACTAAATTCTTTTTGTACATTATCACTTTAGCTTCACACTGTTCATTATTTCCAAGATATAGAGTCACCTCTGATCATTGGTCTCCCTGCCTATCCTCTCCCCAATAATCTTGTGTTCCCTGTACATTTTACATCAAAGTCCCTTCAGACTCCTCCATTACTGCCTGCAACATCTACTTTCTGTCATAACATATCTAACAGATAAAGTGTGCAAGGTCAACACATCTTCATATGTGTACACTGAATAAATGCAATGCCTAAGAAACAACTGGTAAGTTTCCATGCCCTTTTTCTCCCACTCCAAAACACATTTGAAGGCAAGTGACTGAAAATGATGTCACTATTAGGAAAATCTTGGAAATATATATATAGGGATACATACATAGCTGAGGTATAAAATAATCCTGTCACTAACAGTGGCCCACCATAGCCATGAGAAAGAGGTGTACAGCCCTTACAGTGGGTGTGGTTTGGGTATACTCCCTAGTTCTTTTGCTTCTCCTCCTCTTTCCTCAAAACCTCCCTCAGAAAACTTGTCCATTTCTATGACTAATACTATTATTTCAATGGGATTGAGTCTGAGGCCTAAGGCCTACATTTCCAAACACCTGAACATTTTCACTCGTATATTGTACCACTACCTCTAACCTAAACCTGCTCCTCCTTCTGGTTGCCTTATGTCTTTTTATATCAATACTATCTTGGAGCAAACAAATTTTAAGCTAGTACTTATTTGTGGTTTCTCATGCTCACTCACCTCTCATACCCAAATAAAGCTGTCAAATCAGTCAATTCTGCCTTCCGAGGGTCTTTCATACCCTTCTCCTCTTCTCTGTTCCCATTATCAATGCGCTAGGACATAGCTCATTACCTTTCACCTCCTAATTCAGCTTCCTCTTTCTGGTATTCCCCCATTCCAATCTATTACCCATACTGCTATAATCTAGATAATCCTAACATGTGGATTAGTGTATGTTACTTCCTGGTCAAAAGCCTCCAGGGCGCCTGGGTGGCTCAGTGGGTTAAAGCCTCTGCTTTCAGCTTAGGTCATGATCTCAGCGTCCTGGAATCGAGGCCCACATCAGGCTCTCTGCTCAGCAGGGAGCCTGCTTCCTCCTCTGCCTGCCTCCTGCTTACTTGTAATCTCTCTCTCTGTGTCAAATAAATAAATAAAATCTTAAAAAAAAAAAAAAAAAAGAAGCTTCCAATTGTTCCCCATTGCTCACAGATAAAAGGCCATACTCCTTAATCCAATATTGAAAGATCTCTTCACAATCTGTATTCAACCTACCCTTCTCTTTCTGTTAAAACCACCTTCATGTGCCCCATACACCAGTTAAACCAATTACACTCTTTTGCCAAAACATCTTGTGATAGCAAACCAGTGCTCTTAGGATCCCTATATTTAGAATGTTCCAAAACTCTCATTATCACAGCTACAAATCTTTGATGTCCCAGAGCTAACTCTCCCATGAAGCTTTTCCCAACACCCTGACCTGAATATGTTCTAGCAATTCAGAATTTCCTATACCACTGAATTAGTGCCTATATGGTACTTCTCATCTAATATCCTTTATCCTCATATCTTGCATTCTATATTAGACTATACTGCTTTGTTTCTAATTCTGTAAATATTTTAACCTATAAGGGTCATGTTGACTCTTAAATTTCCAAAATCCAACACAAAGGTGAAAGCTCCCAAAATAATAGGCCATAAAAGATCAAAAGATCAAAGATGATAAATAAGATATTTGATTGAAAACAAAACGGAATCAAGGAAGCTACAATTCGAATTCTGTAAGTAGAAACACAAAAACCTTCTGTGTTCACATGTGTGATACATTTATTCTGTACTTTTTGCCATAATATATTCTAGAAACTGGGTCATAAATATCATTTTCCCACAGGAACAGTGATATTATTGGGGACTGTGCTTTTCAACAAAGACTCATTATCAAATAAATCATAAATAGGAACAACATGCAATAAAGCAAAGATAACAACTATAAATCCTTACAATTTAAAATTATAATATGAGCATTTTCAAATGGGCATCCACATACTATGCATATTTGTTATACCAAGGGTTCCAATATATCACAAATTAGCTATGCTGACATAAAAATAGCTTTCATAAATCTCAGTAAAGTCAATATGCTAGCTATAATAAACCAAAGATGAATTGATCATTTTATTTGCCATCTTACTATTTAATAAGATGTTTGATGTTTTTGGGGGGAGGGAGATTCAAATGACTTAGTCTTACTTTCAAGATCAACAAAAAAACCAACCCCCAAGGAGCTCAAAATGGTAGAACCAATCATTTTCTCTTTATTTTTTTATTTTTTTAAGATTTTATTTATTTATTTTAGAAAGAGAGGGAGAGTATGAGTGGGGGTAGGGTAGAGGGGGAGGGGGAGACAGACTCTCAAGCAGACTCGGAAATAGGCATGGTACAGTTCTCAAGCTCATGACCCTGAGACCTAAATCTGAGCTAAAATCAAGAGTCAGAGGCTCAAGAGACAGAGCCACCCAGATCTCCCTCATTTTCTCTCCATTAACTTTGTTGTATAATTCCTCAGACATCAGAGCTATGTTCAAAGACAGAAGTGCTAGGTTGAGAAAAAGAACTCTTAGGTTCTGACCAAGCCTTGTCATTTACCAACTGGATGATACACAGTCTCTGTGAGTCTCAGTTACTTCAAAACAAAGGCTATCTCACAAAGTAGGAAGAAAAATCAAGAGACAATGTAGTTCTGCTTTTAAGCTGCAAAGTTTTGTCAAGAATAAGTTATTATTGGGGCACCTGGCTGGCTCAGTTAATGGATCATGCAGCTTTTGATCTCGGGATTGTGCATTTAAGCTCCATGTTGGGTGCAGAGATGACTTAAAAATAAAATCTTAAAAAAAAGAATAAGCTATTGTTATTATTTATTATATATTATTATATTTTTATCAATATCATTCTTAATGTTGATGGCATTTGGCTCACTATTAGCATGTTTAAAGGTGGAAAGCTGAAGAGGTGTTTTGTCTCCTCTGGTCTACCTCCTCAGTTTATTCAGATATACATGTGTTCTTTTTTAGTACAAACAACACGGAGGTCACCATTAGTACCCTTCCTCCTCTCTGAGCTTATGTGACAACTTTCAGGGCACCTTGCATTATACTGAAAAGCCATAAATATAATTATTATGTGCATGAAAGGGACATTTTGGTCACTATAGTGTGCAATTCTATGGACATGTTTTCTCAATCAGTATGGAAGGAGAGAACGTTCTTGGTGTACAGGAGAATTCAATCTGAGTCTTTCCCTTCTAGATGTACAACTTTCTCAAGATTGCTCTTCAAGGAGGGAAAGGCAAGAAACGAAGAAGGAAAGAAGGACAAAGAGGTGTTATAAATACTGAGTATTGCCACCTTAGGAAGCCAGAGTTGTGTTTTTGATCCATCTGAAAGAATGAATGAGAACTCTGCCCACCTAGCCTTCTCTACTCAGCTCCACACCAAGAGTAAAGAAGGTATCTGAACTGGAGAAGAGGATCAAAGTGTGGATGGGGGTACTTTCCTTACTCCCACATCACAATTTTTGAAAAGAACCAGACTGTCCTAAGAGGAAGAAAAGATTTTAGAGACTAAGAGTGCAGAGGTGGAAGTCTAGAGCTGGTATAACTTTCCCCAGGATTAGGAAGGGCAGAGTCTGTCGATTCCTGGAAGAGTGCCAATCAAGTCCACTGTCCTTACAGCTCCCCTATAAAGTATACACCTGGAAAGGGAGGCTAGACTTGGTACCCAAAGCTGCCAGTCTCAGCAAAGTTTCCAGATGTGCTATACCTTCCAGGAAATCATGTGGACTGTCACCATATATGTTTTGTGCCAAGCAGTACTTAGGGAGTTTCAGCCTCCCTTCTCATAATCCCCATCAGTGCCACTGTCAACCCCACTGCCAAACAAATACACAATCTAAATAAAACTAGTATGTTTTTTACATAAGTCCAGTTTCAATTCAGGTCACCCAGTTCCTTTCATCTAGATTACACCCAATCACAAACTGTTCCTAAAGGGAAATTCTTGAGCTTCCAATGGATTATCCAGCAGTGATGGGCATAGACCAGTCTTCCCCATATATTCTGGGGCCTTTGTAACACCTGTGGATTTATTGTTCTACCACATAGTGAGATGGGGAGCTCAGAGCCAGTAATGTGGCAGTAATGATGGTTATGATATAAGTTACACAATGAGGTATTTCTTAAACTTAAATGAAGTGGAGTAAAAAATAATCACATGTGATACAACAATTGTGTAGCTTAAAATCTGTGTTTAGGCAACAAAAGTATTTCACTTTTAATGACTGGGCCACTCAGGCACCCCGGTATTTCACTTAAATTCTGTTTAAACATTTAGTGAATTTAAAACCATTAAGCTCCCACTTCATTAGTGTCTAAGGAAAGGAGGAGATTTTTTGTACAGAACTGGAAGTATAATGGTACAAGGTCAAACCCAGTGGGGACAGGAAGCATCAGGCAGAGAGAATTCCAAGAAGAATTTCCACGTGGGAAAAGAACTTCCAGAAAGCTCCACTGCTGTAATTCTATAAGGTTCTGTATTCTCTTTTCCTAACAGAAGCCAATGCATTAAGACATTAGTAGGAATTTTTTATAGGTAGCTTTAAAAAAACTCACAAAACTACTAAGACAGGTATAAGACAGAATGGCCTTGTGCACTGGAAGTCATTAAAGCAGAGGCTGAAAACTAGAAAGCTGTGGGTTAACTCAGCTCCAGAGAACTTTTTTAATGTCCAAGAAATGTTTATGGAAATTTCAGGTAGGTGCCAAAAAAGTAAAAATCAGAAAGCTCACAAAAAAAAATCTGTGATTTCCAGCTTTCTTTAAAAATTAAAAGACTGGACAACACTGGGCCCCTGCATGTTCTCCTTGCAACAATCAGCTGGACCAGGAAACTGCTAAACACTTGAGACACCCTCAGCTTACCACAGTCCAGCACCTTCAGTCCCTGTGGCCCGCTCCATTTATTTTGGATACCTCATAGCCCCTGAAGGCATCTGAACTAGTGAGCTTAGTTCCAAAGGAGAAGTGAAAAATAGTCATTAAATACGTGGCAAGCAGGAATGAGGGGGTGGCCTGGCATTTGAAAATCAGCAAAGACTATGATATTCACAGTCCTTTACCCCTTTTATACAGTAGATATCATAAATGGAGTAGGCCCTACATCAGTTTACTTCTATTTTGCCTTTTCCTTGTGCTGAATTATCATGTAAGACATATTTCTTCTCAGTTATTAATTCCAAAGAGCTATTTAATGTATATAGTAACTAAAAGAGCTGATTGAAACCTACCTCTCCTGGTTGTACAGTTTGCTTTTGAATGAACGTCTCAGTTTATTCACTCATAAAATGAATGTGTTCAGCTAGAATGATCAATAAGATCGTTTTCAGTTGGCCTCTCCCCATCTATACCATCTCTACTTACCTAGAATCTGCTCAGCCCTCTAGAGATGTTCAGGTTCCACCACCTCTACAAAGCCTTTCCAGACTTCTCCTTTCTTTAAATTTTTGAGCTACTCACCACCACAACCCAAAACAGCATTTTCTAATTCTCCAATTGCTTTGCTTGGAGTGCATCGGTTCATTTGCCATATTTAAACAAAATTCCTTTAAATCAGAAACTATACAGTTTAATTTTTAAATCCTCCACAGCATTTTACACTTAATAGGCATTCAATAATTATTTGTTAATTGTTTACTCTGAATGATACAGAAAATATCTATAAACTGGAAAACTTCCCAAAGAGGAACTTTCATCAGACCCCTCCAAACGAATTACTCTTACAAGGTAATAATTACCCTGATAAGATGGGTATCACAACTTGCTCATCTGATTCAGGTAGGCATAATGTGCACTATGCAACGGAGAGACACAATACTAAATTACTGTACTACTTTGTACATGATTATTGCTTCCTTTCTTAGTTGAAAAGCTCAAAAGGGGAAAAATTTAAACAAACAATAAGTCACTATAATAAGATATTGCCCAGTGAAACATGATGTTACCCAATGAAACAGGACATGAGAAAAATTTTCCTGTCGCAACTGAGAAAAGAAAATCAATTACTACTAAGATGCTGCAGGTCAGACATTTGAAAAGTACAGTGAAAACCACCCTTGATTCTCTCCCACCCCTTGGGTGTCATCAGAAGTTCCGAGTAACAGGAGACCAACATGACATGTGGGTGGGAATTTACCCACTTTCACAGGAAAAGTAGTGAGATACAGGTTCTACTTGTTCTGATCAGACTCCCCTCCCCCTCACAAAAATTAAGGTTTTTAGATATGTGGTCAGTGGTCAGTCCTCTTTTAAAAGCAAACATGAGAAAAGAATAAGCCACATATGAAATTATTTTTTGTGACTACCTTAATTTCTCTATTCTCTATTCAATGAATTCAAGATAATTTACACTCTAGTAAACCGAATTAACAAGTGTTAATCATGTCTTAACAACTAGCAAATTCTAGTGGATTGAAATTAAGTCAATCTAAAAAATGCTCTCCTGTGATGGAACCAACAGTTAATGCAGATGTTTTCACTTAACCCATACTCTATGGAAAGAGAATTAACTCTATAATTCATAATAGACACATTCAGGGCTTGCAGGTCTGAATCAAGAGGCAATGTACTCTGTAGGCTGGGGAAGGGATTAATTCAGGTGGGGGTGGAAGGGTGGGATGAATCATGAAAAACTCCTACTTGGATCTTTCGGGAAAATCACAGTTCTATCCAATTTAAAAGGATGGGAAATACTGTTTAAATGCCTTTCCATTTCTCTAGGGAATCCCTATAAAACGCAATAAGGTTTTCAATCTGAGGGAAATAACAAGCGTCTCCATTTTTTTAAGTAAATTTTTTACACTGCCTTTTAACAGTTTCAATCCTTCCAATGGTTTGTTTTTATCTGGTGTTTTGAATCACCCTGTTAATTCATCCTCTCTGACAGGAAGCTTGTCAGTCTACCCAAACACCGCCTGAAGAGGGCTCTTGATTAGGCTCCCTACTTTAGCCACGCCTACACACGGAGCACCGCCAGGAATGGAAAGTATGCCGGGCCTCCGCACTCCCGCACACCCTCACACCCTCACGCCCTCACACTCTCATCTTCTCTACTTAGCCTCCAATAGTTTTAAGCCCTAGCTAGGTTTTCCCACATCTATGTCAAATAAAGTGAGCAGTGATCAAACAGAACCAAAGAATGACAGGTGTGGATGTTTCTTTTAATTCGGGTCAATCCCAGTTCTACTCTTAAACGGTCCTTTGAAAGGAGACGCTCCCGCCCCCGGGGGCGAGCTCCAGAGAGAAGGAACACGTTCCTCTAGGATCGGAGCCGGGCATAAAGAAAGACCGATAAGCTCAATTTCCTATGGTACTGTGACCACCACAGCAAAGGCACGAAAGCTTTAGACATGGTATTGTACTTAAAGTGCTCCCCATATCCCCGCACAACTCCTAAAGCCTAGGGTCGACTCACTAATTTCAAGGTTAGGATGAAATGACGAAGGGTCCCACAAGCTTCCGCAACCGTCGGGGGACGAAGTCCTTACTTGGTCACACTTTTGGGTGGGAGGTCCTCCTCTTCAAGGACCACAGGGGCGGGAAGAGATTCCCCTACTCTCCCGGCTCTCCACTACTATCCCCCCAAGGGGCGGGGCTCCGACTCCAGGTAACTCGGTCAGACAACCTGGACACCCAATTAGCAAGGGATCCCCCAAGCCAGCCTGACCAATCGCGGCTGAGGAGCCAAGACGACCAAACGTGACGTAAGATGTGATTAAATTAGCGCGTCACCTCGACGTCAGCCTCTCACCTCGGACGTCCCGTCCCGGGAGCAAAACTCCAGCGACTTTGGGCCCCGCCCCCGTGAGCGTGGAGGGCGGCCAATGAAGGCGGTGCCGAGGGAGAATGAGGCCAATGAGACGAGGCCGGGGCGGGGCGCGGGGCCAGAGGGTGGGGCGGGTGGCGGCGGTGGCAGCCCGAGGTCTGGCTGCGCGCAGTATATGACAGTACGTCAGCAGCGGGATGGCCGTAGCTGTGGCGGCGGCTGCAGAAGCCCAAGCAGCCGCGGCCGCAGTGGAGGCTAGAGCCCGAGCGGCGTCGGCGTCGGCACCCCGGGGAGTTTAAGATGGCGGCAGGGGGGGCGGCGGGCCTGCGGGAGGAGCAGCGCTACGGGCTGTCGTGCGGACGGCTGGGACAGGACAACATCACCGTACTGCATGTGAAGCTCACCGAGACGGCGATCCGGGCGCTCGAGACCTACCAGAGCCACAAGGTGAGCGGGCCAGCCGGACAACCGGCAGGGCTGCGGACGGAGAGGGCGCTCGTCGCCTCCCGGCGGCGCCACCCGGGGCTCGGGACAAGCGGCGCGGGGCCGCGGAGCAGTGGCTCGCCTCAGCTGCCGTCAGCGCCCGCGGCGGCTAGGCTGGGCAGGGCCGGGCAGGGTTGCTGACGCTGCCGTCCCGGGTCGGCCGGGCGCCGGGGTGTTGGGAGGCGGACAGGCGGG